>JAODAL010030637.1:0-49621 GCA_025379985.1 Phyllomedusa bahiana
TATTCTGAGCCGCACCCGCCTGATGCCACACATCTGCTGCCAGTTTTCTCATCTACCTACCAACCATCTTTACCAGGGACTGGTATTGCCACCCACCTAACACTCTGTCATTGTGCACTCTAGGGACCTCATGCTGCTGCTGCTGTTGCTGTTTGCCGTGAATCCACACTGTGTCATTGTGCCACTCTCTGACCTCATGTGTTACTCCTGCCGCCGTCCCCTCAAATCTCTGTCATTGTGCCACTCTTTGGCCTACTCCTTTTTTTGCCACCTCCAGAATTTGTCATTGTGCCACTTTCTGACCTCATGCTTCTGCTGTGGCTGCTGCCGTGGTCCTCCACACTGTGTCATTGTCCCACTGCCTGACCTCATGCTGTGATGCCGTGACCTCCGCTCTCAGTCATTGTCCCACTTGTGGCTTCCTGTGTTTTGCACCTACAGAATGTCATTGTGCCACTGGCTGACCTCATGCTGCTGTGGCTGCCGCCGTCACCTCCACACTCTTTCACTAATGTTGCCACCTGAGCTCTCAGCTTGTTTTTTTCCAGCTTTCGCTGGCAAGACTTTATCAGGCTACATTCCCGCTTGAGTTTTTTGGTCAGTTTTGCCCTCTTAAGTGCAGGGAATTTTATAGTGAAGCGATTCTAAGGCGACGGCAGTATCTGCGTGTCATACTAAACACAACATTGTATGAAGACCCAATCCAAGCTCCTTCTGCATATTTAAGCATGGCACAACGTTCTACAGACCCTGCATGCTTGTGCAGCTGGAAATAGTGCTTTTTTAACGCGATTCGTCCCAAAGTAATTCGGACTGAATTAATTTTTGTCGGAAAATTCGGCGAAGTGACCGAATCTAATTTTTGAGAAATTCGCCCATCTCTAATCACAACATGAATGACTTTAATCCAGAAACAAATTTGCAATAACAACAATAACTGACCTTAGCTACTGTAACTCTCTTTTTAGACTTATCTCTAACAATAACTCTAACACTAAATATCACTGACCCTTTTCTGTCCCTAAAAAAATTGCTTGCAATGACTCTAGGATTTACATTACTCGCAAAAAAGGGATATTTGGTTTGTGGTTGAAATTTCAGGATGAACATACAATTTCTTAAAATTTTTTGAATGAACTAAATGAGACAATCTTAGAATGCACATGTCCATCTCTTCAATGTTTCACTACGCTTCGCACAACTTGCTGATCTCTAACAAGGAAAAATTCACAACAGGTTTTGATCTCTGAATCGCCCAATAAATTTAGATGATCAATTTGAATTGGTATTTATACAGTCCTCCTTATCTTGCTGTTCACATTTTGACATCACGAGACCAAGAAAACACTTTACAATTGATCAACAGTATCTCACCAAAGTGAGACTTCAAGCAGGATGCTCTCAGACCAAAGTGGCCACTGAGTTTAGAGCTTTACAGAGTGTCATCAGCAGCTTTCAACAGAAATAGAAAGAGACTGGAAGAATCAAAGAAAGGCAAAGAAGTGGACTTCCTTTGGATCCAGACAGTGGCACAATGACACAGTGTGTAGGTCACGGCAGCAGCTACAGCAGCAGCATGAGGTCAGACAGTGGCACAATGACAGAGTGTGTAGGTCACGGCAGCAGCCACAGCAGCAATATGAGGTCAGACAGTGGCACAATGACAGAGTGGGGTAGGTCACGGCGCCCCACAGCAGCCATGAGGTAAAGACGGGGCAAAAGACGTGGTGGGCCCCGGGCCGGGCCGCCACGCAGCAGCATAAAGGCCCAGACAGTGGACAATGAAAATTCTGGAGGGGGCCCAAAAACTGGAGTAGGCAAAGAGTGGGACAATGAACAGTGTGTATTTTCCCGGCACACCCACAGCCGCGGGCTGGGGCAAAACGGGGGGGCACAATGAAAACAGTGTCAAAGGTCAGGGCAGCACCCCACAGCAGCAGTTGGGGGTCTGGACAGTGGCACAATGCACATTTTGTGTAGGTCACGACGCGAAGCAGAGGTGGGCAGGGGCACAATGACACAGTGTGGTTTTCATGGCACCAGAAAACAAAGCAATGAGGTCAAACATTTAAGAAAAAGGACAGGGGTTTTGGGAGGTGGGTTTGGCAATCCCAGCCCCTGGTAAAAAAGGTTGGGGAAAGATGGAAAAAAATGTCAGCGGGTTTGTGTGGGCTTTAAGGTGGGGGGTGGCACAGAATAGTGGCTAAAGGGGTTTGTCTAAAACCAAATCACTTCTCCAGTTTGGGTGAGGCGTCAGGCTGATGGTTAGCCCTGACCCCTTTAAAGGAAAGGGTTGTGGGGAAAAATCCGGGCCGATCCACCCCTGTTTAATCTTGCCCCAAAGGGTCAGTAATTCCCAACTTTTCCCCGTGGACAAGCGGGGTTCTCCTTGGAGTAATGATGGCCCCCCCCGAATGAAAACCCCGCTCTGATGCCACACTACGGGCCCGGGCCCAGGAAAAGCTTTCCCGCAAACTCGGAAAGTTGCGGCCACACATCCATTTTTGGTGCCCAGTATCCCAGGGGTCTTTAAACTGAGGTGGCAGAGTGCTGTCCAAGTAGGCACCAACTGTTGGGGTTTAGGGTTTTGCTCCTGGTCCTGCTGCTGCTTTCCCGGGGGCTGCCCTCCCACTAGGGGGGTGAAGGAAAAATTTCTCATCAGGACCCCCAGACTTAGGTTTTTTTGCTTGGAGCTGGTACTGCTCCGACCCCCCCACCCTTTCCCCCCGGGAGCCGGGGGAAGTATTTCGTGAGCGGGGAAGAACCCCCCCGGGCCCGACCTGTCAGAGGGGGGACGGGGGGTCACACATAGGCAGCGGCCAACTGCTCCCGAGGAATTTTCCCCATAGTATTTGAGTTTTGTCCCCCCCTCAATAGTGGGAAAAAGGCCCCATTTTGGAAAGGGTTTGCGAGGGTCCAATAGGGTTGAGAGCCCGAAGTCACCCTCTTTCCCGGGTGCTGGGCTATTTGGCTGTCCCCTAAACCCCGGGAAATCAGCATGCTGCGAGCCATCTGCACAAGTAAACTCCGGGGGGCTCCCTGCCTCCATCTCAACTGTATACTGCCACGTGCTTGCGGGTCATCTGCCTCATCTTAATCATCTCCATCTACCTCCTCCAGCTGCTCTTGCTCCTCCTCTCTTGTCACCTGGGTAGAAATTCCACTCATTTCACCAGACAATGCTTCTGCTCCAATGTCCTCCTCCTCCTCCTCCTCCTCCATTTCAGTCCCCACCGGACTCATGTGGCCGCGAGAAGTAGTCGCCACATCTCCAGTCCCCTGCCCAGACAGATTTTTCAGCATCTGTTCCAGGACATGAAGCAGTGGAATGACGTTATTCATCCCGTAGTCCTGGCGACTGACAAATAACGTTTCCTCCTCGAATGGCCTCAACAAACGGCAGGTGTCACGCATGAGCTGCCACTTGCTGACATCAAGTTACACAGGGGAGTACTCCTGTCTGCCTGTATCATCAAAAAATCGTTAATGGCCTTTCTCTGTTCATACAGTCGGTCCAACATGTGCAGGCTGGAATTCCAACGGGTGGAAACATCGCATATAAGAGTGTGTTGGGGGAGGCCGTTCTGCCGCTGCAACTCGAGGACGGTATTCCTGGCTTTGTAGGAATGGATGAAGTGCATGCACAGTTTCCTGGCCATTTTCAGAATCTTCTGAAGAACGGTGGAAGACTTCAGGAACCTTTTCACAACCAGATTGAACACTTGCTCCATGCAGGGCGCATGCACCTTCCCTCCTCGGTGCAGCGTGGACACCATGTTCCTTCCATTGTCCGTCACCATGGTTCCAATTTGCAGTTGGCGCGGAGAAAGCCACACATCGATTTCTTGTTGCATGACGTGGAGCAGTTCCTCCCCTGTGTGACTTTGTTCGCCGAGGCAAGCCAGGTTTAGAACTGCGTGACACCGCTGTGCCCTACTCATGTGGTATGATGGGCAGTACTTGTGAAGGCTGAGATGGTGGTGGTGGTGGTGGTGGAGGAGGAGGAGGCGGACATTGGCGCAGGAGCCGCAGTTTGACAATGTGGAGGAGAAAGCGGCGTCTCCTGTCCAAGTTGTTGGTGTGCCTGGGCCGGAAGCACATTCACCCAGTGGGCCGTAAAGGACATGTACTGGCCCTGATCGTAGTTACAGCTCCAGACGTCCGCGCTGCCGTGCACCTTGGAACAAACCCATAAGCTCAAGGACTGGCCCACCTTCTGTTCTACATATTTATGAAGTGCTGGTACTGCCTTTTTGGAAAAGAAATTACGGCTTGGAACTCTCCATCTCAGCTCGGCACAAGCCATTCGTTCTCTGAACAGTGCAGAGTCCACCATTTGGAAAGGGAGGGACTGCAGCACCAACAACTTGGACAGGAGTACGGTCAGCTTCTGCACCTTAGGATGGTTGGACGCATACTGTTGTCTCTTTGCAATCGCCTCGCTGAACGACTGCTGGCGCCATGAGTAGCGAGGAGCAGGAGCATCTGGACCGGGAGATGATGTCAAAGAGAAACAGCTCCCTTCTGCAGAGGTGGTGGAGCCTTGACTGGCTGCAATGGCATGCGTGCCACTGGGCGCTGCTGCTGCTGCTGTTGCTGCGGAGGCAGGATGGACCACCACATCTGAGCCACGTTTCTCCCAGGCCACCGGATGGTGACGCTGCATGTGTTGACGCAGGGCCGTGGTGCCAACGTTAGCTCCCTGGCCACGCTTCACTTTCTGCCAACAGATCCTACATATACCCATATTCGGCTCCTCCGGTGTCTTAGCAAAGAACTGCCACACCGCCGAGTATCGGATTTTACCGCCAACGCTCCGCACTGAGTGACTACTGCCACCGCTGCCTTGCTGAGCCCCTGTGCCGCTACTTTCTTGGACCTGCGAAGCCGGTTTTTTACCCCGTGGCCGCTTGGCTCCCGACCTCACACTGCTGCTATCCTGCTGACTCACGGCCACACGACCCGCTGCCTGACGCGCAAGCTGACGCCCTCTTCTCCTGACGATGATGAAGCCCTTGCCTCACCCGGCTCCCAAGTGCGGTCGGCTACATCATCATCTATTTGTGTTTCATCGTCACTGCTGTCCTCATCACCGGTCTTGGTATGCAGAGGCTGACCCCTCACAACATGACCTCCCATGCCACTCTCAACATCTATACTTTGCTGCCTACTGCAAGAAGCAGGGGATATTGGCCCATTTCTTCGCTGCCAAATAGCTGCTGACTGCCCTCCTCAAATTGTTCATCCTCGCTATATAGTGGCGCTGAGCCAAGACCACATAGTAGATCTCTGGCTGAGGGAACCGGATGGGACAGAGGCGGTTTGAGGACAGGTGAGGGCCGCTGACCCGCTCCGGGCCATGCCAACTAAGGGTTGTGTCTGACGTTCCCACGACTCTTGGTGGGTTGTCAGATTCATCTGGGAGGAAAGTGGATGCCCTAGTCAACCAATTAAGAAACCCTTGGGTTGCTAGTCAGCAACATGGCCGCTAAATGACAGCGGCAGTTGTGGCCTCACCGAGTGACCCCTGCTGCGACGTCCCTTGCTGTGCTTCGACCTGGGCGGGAATGTTTGTGCCTTTCTGCCACTCGAAGGTGAAGAGCCTCCCACCTCTCTGTTCTGACAAAACTGTTTGTTCTAAAAATGTACGGGACACTGTTTGATAAAGATATCTGTATATGATAAATACTTACCCGGGTATTTGACCCCAAAATGAACCCAGGGGAAAAGCTTGGTAACCCTTGGTATAAATTGCGCTCCACAAATGGGCAGGAAAATTTCTTGTATGTGCCGTTTAAAAAACTTGTGTATTTTTACTGAATAAAAAAGCACAAACAGGTTAATTAACCTTCGGATATGAATTATGCTACAGAATTTTTTCTGTGGCGGTGAAAAACAAAGTTTCTTTTTACTGAGTACAACTGCAGAACAATGCTTAATTAACCCCTGGATTTTAAATGCGCCAAAAAAATTGAGCAACCACAAACTACGAGCTTTGTAGCGTGTTACAATGGCGTGTTTTCTACGCTACACAACAAGAGAAAAATTGTAATTAACTTCGCTTGTGAATTATGCTACAGGAAAATTGTATTTTTTGGCGGGGGAAAAAGACGGTTTCTTGCGAGTCACCACAGCAGAAAAACAACGCTTAATTAACCCCTGGATGTAAATTGCGAAAAGAATTGAGCAGCCACAAATACTAGCTTTGTAGCGTGTTCAAGGGCATGTTTTCTACGCTACACAACAAAGAAAAAAATTGAAATTTAAACCCTTCGTTGGGAATTATTGCTACGGGAAAAAATTTTAATTTTTGGCGGTGAAAAAGACGGTTTATTTTGTCACCACAGCAGAAAAAACAACGCTTAATTAACCCTGGATGTTAAATTGCCCAAACAATTGAGCACCAAAAACTAAGCTTTGTAGCGTGTTAAAATTTGGCGTTTTTTTCTCGTACACAAAAAGAGAAAAAATTGTAATTAACCTTCCTTGGAATTATGCTAGGAATTTTAATTTTTGGCGGGGGAAAAAGCGGTTTATTTTTGTCACCACAGCGAAAAACAACGCTTAATTAACCCTGGATGTAAATTGCCAAAAAAAGGAATGAGCACCAAAAACTAGAGCTTTTTGAGTTTAAAATTTGGGCGTGTTTTTCTACATACACAACAAGAGAAAAAATTGTAATTAACCTTCACTTGTGAATTATGTAAGGAAATTGTAATTTTTGGGGTGAAAAAACGGTTTTTTTGGGTCACCACAGCAGAAAAACAACGCTTAATTAACCCTTGGATGTAAATTGCCAAAAGAATTGAGAAACCAAAATACGAGTTTTTTGGATTTAAAGGGTTTTCTGTTTTTACAACACAAAAAAGGGAGAAAAATTGGGAATTAAATGTGTTTGTGAAGTACAAAAAATTTGAAATTTTGGTGGGGGAAAAAGCGGTTTCTGATAAAACCACAAAACAGAAAAAAAACATTAAGAGAAGCAGTCTTGAGACAAGCTGAGACACCCCACAAAATGCTGTATAAAAATCAGTTCTTCAGTAAGAGCTATCACAATCGCCGCAGCAGCACCTTCCCTGATCAGTACAGTGAGAGGAGTGTGAGCTCCAGCTCGCGCCCGGACTTTTATAGTGCGGTGACGTCACAGAATCCCGCCGGTCTTGATTGGCTTCATCTCTGCACATGGGCATGCAGCCTATGCCCTTCTTCCTCCCCGAGTGCTTTGCCCATGTAAGCCATGTGCTCGCAGCCATTTTATCAATCAAAAGCAAAACTTTGTTTACCCGAAGTTACCCCAAACTTCAACTTTGTTCAGAACCGAAGTTTCCCTGAAATTCTAAACGAATTCCACTTCGTTAGAATCAATTCGCCGATCTCTATCTATGACCCAATGGAAAAAAAATGGACATCAACAATGCAGTTTGACTTCAAACCCTACAATCCCACCAGTCATTTGTATGTAATATATATGTAATATAATTCTAGAAAGATTTTTAAATAGCAAAATCATATGAAAATTGCCACACCAACATAGTCTCGGAAGTTTGCAGAGTGCGATTGTCTGTCTCTAATGCTGGTAACTTTCATCTTAATCTGGGACTGGCTCCTAGTAGGAAAATGGCATTCTAATCACAGACAAAGATTACAGCTCGGAGAAAATAGACGGTGAAAATGTTTCCTTGTAACTGGCTGTGTTAGATAAAGTCCTTGATGACAAACTGGGGTTTCAAATGCCAAACAAAAATGGATCTGGGCTCAAACATATAAATATTTAAACGAATATGAAATATTAATTAAGCTAAAGCGTTGTCTGACGGAGGGTGTGAATATGGTAATCAAAGACTCCCTGCAGGCGCCGGCATTTCCAGTGCAGCAAATTCACAAATGGAGCTTGACTCTATTGTTAACTCGATGTTCACCTTTGATCATCAGTTTGCAGCTTAGATATAGGATTCATCTAAAGAAAAAGTAGAATGTATAGTGAATGGCAGTGATGATACGTATCTACATCCTATACCCTCTATTTATTTATAGGACCACTGCCATTCACTATACACCCTAATTAAGGTTGGGTATTTAAATTATTAATAGTGTGCATTATATATTTGTCATTATGATTGCACATGGCTATCGAATCATTTTCCCTATTAATTTCCTTTTTTGGATTTGGATAACATACTATTATGAGTGGAGGGTTTTGATGATATGATTCTCGCAGTACTATTGTCACTATATTTTAATTTGTTGTGTTTTTAAACTAAAATAATATTTTGAATAAAGATTTGCTTCTGCATAATTTATGTGGTGGTTTTTCCTGAGGTTTCCTGAGCCTAGTGTTGCTGATAGATAACCATTCGCTCCCCCCACCAAGACCAGGCCCTTTGTGACACATTTCTAGGAAGAATCCTGAAATATGCCACCTAGTGGCAGAACCATGCGACCGCATAAGGACGCTCTGCCACATATCTTCCCCCCTTTGATAAAGGCTGTAGGACTTGATCACCCTGCTCAACCCTTCCTCAGGGGTAAAAACTCCTACTTTGGGGCAACATTTTCCCTACATCTTCAGAGGCAGAGACAACATTGTTCACTTACAGCTCAGCTCTGGACTCACACCATACACTCACCCAACAATGGGCCACAAGGATGCCATCACATTCAGCCCGCATGACGACATTCACAGGATTACTACTGACAACCCCAATACCAGCGCTAACCACCCAGTAACTTTTTGCCATCTATAAACTACCTTGTTCTTGTGCCCACCGGGCAGTGTCTTCATTATTTTGGGTCTCATATAAGCAAAAGACCCCTAGTTAGTCCCAGCAACCACACTAGCATCACAGGAAGCAGTATTGACAGCACACCTCTCAGGGTCGCTATCCACCATGCCCCTAGGGGCGCACCTGAGCCAAAACCTGCTACCACTTTGTCTGCAGGATCATAATGAGACCCAAACTTCTTTTCATCACCAGGCCTCTGGTCCTCACTGACCATCTCCTGTCTCTTAGGATCAGATACAGCCTCAAATTTCTCTGGACCCTGAAGCTCCGCCTCTTGGCTACTAGCTGTCACTTAGTTCCTACCAGAGGAAATCTGGTCTACATCACTGACCACCTCAGTGATGATACTACAGTAGGACCAACTGTGGCACAATGTACCTCTGTGCCACCCTTAGGTCAATAATAACATCATTATTGAAGACAATCGCAACATCAAGCGAAGCCCTGCTGATGACCACAGCCTCCTTACCAGGTGAGTTTCTAATGTCTGAGGACTCGCTCGTCCCTCCATAAACCTGACTTACAGCAGTGGGAAGACCCCCTTCATGGCCTGTTTCCGTTTTTTCCAAATAACCTTGCATGACTACAGGGGTCACTGGCACTCACATGAGCTTTACAGCCTGCCACAGGTATTTGACTTGTGGTGACCACTTGAGGAGGCTTATATTGCACTACAGGGGTCACAAGTCATGTCTGCTCTGCAATCAGGACCTCACCAATATCAGAGGACACATTCCCTTGTGCACAGCTTTCACCTGCTCCATTTAGCAGCATACCCTTGGCAGCAATGTGTAGAGACGTTTCCTTCCCATCCCCTACAACCATCTTTAAGGGAGAACTCTCACTTTCTATCTGGGTCACTCCTATATCTTGCTCACTATCAAGGTCATACCATGTACTGCAGTCACCAGCAGTCAGGCTAACCTCCTTATTGTTCTCAAACTCAAAAACCAAACTGGCTGTGTTCACATTAGGCAACTCAGTCACCTTATCAACACCAGTAGGGACAGCAGACCTCTGGCTGAACAAAGTAACCACATATAAGTCATCACACACCACATGACATAACTGAACTTTAATATTTTCCTCTATAACCTATGTTAAAGATTTATCAGTTGCCTCAGAACCAGACAACTATTTACCCTCAGAGTATTCAAATATGCTCACCTGCCCCTCACTAGGGGTTAAGCATACACCCATGGCTGTGGTGTCTAGCAACTCACTCCTTCCATCACAACAGTCCTTGTGGCCCTTGCAGTAAAAGCTACTGGAAACACGGCAACCACTGGAGCAAGTGACCTCAGCTGCACTATAGGTCCCAGCACAACTATCCTCTTCATTCCCTGCAGTGTCACAATCTGGATTTCCATCACTGGTCCCCTTCCCTGGAATGCACTGACCAGGGCTGCACACAAGATCTGCCTTGGCACCTTTTTTTTTTCACCAAAAGGGATCTTCATCATCTCTGAGGCGTCATCCATGCATGATTCACCTTACCCGGGGTTTTGGGCACACCTCATTAAATTTGGGCTTCTCAAGCTTTTAGGAAAGAATCAAATTCCCCGGATTTTTTGTTTTTTCCGGGCCCCACACTGAAACATGAAAGTCCCTCTGGGAAAAACAAACAGTCAAAGGGACTGGTGGCCTTTAATCAAATGGGCAGCTTTTTCCTCGATTGCTTTTTCCAAACCAAACAAAGGGAACACAGTTTGGTGGGTTCCCCTGGGGAGACCCAATTTTTGAATGGAATCCCGACCTTTGCACCAAACTGTGCCTTCATATTCACAGATTTTACAAACGGAAAATTTAGAAAGGGCAAAATTGTTGTAGGGGCAAACCCCAATAGGTTTCACCTGAGGGCCTTTTAGTGTTAACAAAAGTCTCCGATTGTCATTACATACAGGATCACCCTTCTTGCTATAGTTTTGCACTGTTAATTTGACCTCTGGGGACACACTTTAGCTTGTCTGTCTTCAAAAAGGGGGTGAAAACTGGTTTTCTGGAGTAGTTCACACCCTTTCCCTTTTTTTTCACGTTAGCCCTGAAAACCCGACTAGGGGGCAGAATGAGCTGCTCTCTTCTATAGCTCTCAAACCCTTTGTTCACTCAGAGATGCGGTTAAAAGGAGCTGATTGTGGGCCCCCGTAAAATCTCCCCGTCAGGCTGTGTGGCATTGTTGTGGATGTACATTATTTTTAACCATTTTTTTTGCATTTGGGCCCTTAGGAAAAGGGATTTTAAAAATGGAAATTGCAGAGGTTTTTTACCATTTTCCCACATGCAAAAACAGCATTAAAAAATAAACCAAAGTCAAAATTTATCCCCCTAACTTGGGACATTTGGGGATGGGCAACTCTGGTCCTCCCGTCGGGCATCATCCCGAAAACGTTGTAAGGGGCCATTCCCAAAAAAAAGTCACTTGTTTTCCCGATATTTGGCCGTTGCCCAAAATTTCCCCCCAAAGGGGAAAAAAACCTCTGCCCAAGTAGACGCGGCGGGGGAGGTTCCCCCAAAAAACCCTTAAAACCAAAAGGGGCGACAGTCCCCCCAGCAGGGTTTTAAAAACTATTGGAATTTTTCCCTTACCGAGTTGGGTCGGGTTTCCTTAAATTAAAAAAATGTTTTCATTTTTCAAAGGGGGGCACTTTGGAAAACCCCCCTGGGGGGACAATCCCTGTCCCACCCACGTGGGAGATCATCCACCAGAAACCAAAGCTCCATGGTGATTGTTCTCCGACCTCTAGCAAAGGGGCCCTAAAGAAAAATCCCGCTTTAGGGCTCTCCAGCAAAGGGTCCTCCTGTGGACAGTGGTTTTGGTTTTTCCCGCTTTTCGAGGGGTTTTTTTCCTTTTGGGAAAAATGGGTACCCGCAATTTTGCCGTTGGTTTCCCGGGGACTTGGCTCCCATTGGGGAGAACCCGGCCCCTTAGCAACAGGAATCCCTTTTTTACACATGCCCTTTGCATAATTTCCAAAAAAAGAGGTCAAAAGGGTTTTTCCAAGGGGCCCCGGAAGGAACCCCTTTTAAACCGTGTCTCCAGGCAATTTAGAAAAACCCCCGGGTAGGGTTTTTTAAAAAGTTTTTGTACCGGGTGGTGGTGTGTTTTGATTTCCCCCAGCTCAAAAAAAGCCTAATATCAAAAAAATAAAATTTTTTAGGCGGGAGGACCCGTCTTTTTAATGGGGTGACATCCCTGTACTCTAGAGACAGTCTCCTGCTCACTGAGGCAGTCTATTCTGACATATCTTGGCTCCTCACAGAGCTAGTATCAGCAGCCCTTATGGTAAGACTCGCAGCAGTCCTATACCAAAATGCGTTTTTTGCCACACTTTTTGTGCACATGTCCCGTTCTTTGCAGTCTTGCTCATCACATGCCTCCAAACCATATGTGAACAAACTTAGTCTTGTTTTTGCTGCCATCTTGGACCATCCTCGGGGTTTGCTAGCTCTTGGGATTGTTCGTTTCTGGTTAACGGTTGGACTCAATGTATGGCCATCTCTGACACACAGGCTTTTGTTAAGACTGGCTCATCCAGCTTTATTTTCTGCATCGGTTTTTTTTTTTTTTTTTCTGTAACAAAAATAAATAAACAAACAAACAAACAATTCTCAGCCATCTTGGCACTTAGCTACTCCACTGAGACCCTCTCTAAGCTGTGGTCTCGAGTCTACACTCAGTAACCTCAATAATCCTCTTTTAATCCAGTCACCTCTGGGTACACAGGCTTCCCACAAGCCTCTGGGGCAGGCTTCTTTCTCCAGTCCACTGCTGGCTCTAGGTTTCTGGCCGCAACCACGGCCCCCGACCCCCGATCCACGTGGAATAGGAGGCTTTAATAGGTCTCAGTGATATCCCAATAATCTGGGCTGGAACATGGGGACCTGGAAACGTCGGGAACAGCCACCCACCATCGCACGCAGTTCTGGGGAAGCCCATGCCCCATATGTGCTGGATATCAGAAGTTACTACATACAGCTGTCAGCAGCCTAGTCGTTGCTGACAGATAACCTTGGGCTCTCCCCACCAAGACCAGGCCCTTGGTGCCACATTTCTGGGAGAAATTCTGACATACGCCACCTAGTGGCAGCACCATACGACGGCATAAGGACGCTCTGCCACAACATATAAATGCCAAAAAGCCAAAGTCAGAGCATGTAAGACCTTTAAATAAGAGTGAAGAGCTGGTTACTGGGGATCAGGAGAAGTCAGAGCTACTAAATAGGATCTTCAGCTCTGTATATACAAACGAGGAGAAAGTAGCTGATGTGGGCGGGGTCAGTGCTGAAGTGGACTAGTCCAGTGCCAATGTAGGTTGTGTCAGTACTAGTGTTGAGCGATTATTATCGACAAAGTTGAAATCGGCACAGTTTTTATGTTGATCGAAATTTTTTAGATCATGAGATAATTAAGGTTAAATCTGTGCATCATCTATTAAGGATCGTGCCCATTTTTGCAGACTTCCTGTCATTTTGGCGGCCAGCACATCAGCTTACAGAATTGTAGCAAGGGTGAGATGTGTGTCGTTGACTGGGTCGTGTATGGGTTGCGATTGGCATGAAAAAATCACAGGACCTCGTTATACATAGATCAGCGTTTCCTGTTTCAGCTCAGTGTCTCTCTGCGTCTCAGAGCATGAAGGACGTGCGCTCGGCTCGTGTCCAAACAGCTCAGCGAAAATTAATCTATTTCTTCACTAGAGAAAGCTCTACTGTTAGCTGTGATCTTACAAACTTAGTTAGAAAAGGGATTGGAAGATTTTATGTAGTTAGGTAGAGAATTTTACAGGAGCATCTTCTGCTGTAAGTTCACGGGGGAAGAGCGGGGGGTGGGGGCCCACGGGCAAAAACACAAGACAGTCTATAAAGAATACTGGATAAAGTTCACCAAGACTTAGTGTAGACATTGCACTGCAATAGATTTATTATTACAGTTTTCTATTAAAATATTTCCTGGGATAGTGGGCAGCCTGAACTTTTATTAGGATACACATTCTTTTCTAGTAACTGCAGGTCTCTTTGTTAGTTGCAAAAACTCCACTTTAATTATCAGTATACTTTCAGATAGGTGTTCATTTTCAATTTTGCCCATTCCACCTTGTTCAAATATCCACCTTGCAGTTAAAATCTTTAAATTAGAAATGTCCTCAGGGCCAATTTTGTAGTCAGCACAGGTTGATAGGTGCCAAAAATACCTTGTATTTTCGAAATACATTACAGGATACGTGTTTTTTGCATCTTTTGCCCAGTTAGATTTGTTCATTTGAGGCCCTTTGCACTTAAAAAAGATGAATGCAGCAATTTTTGTAGTCACCACATGTGAATTGAAAGGTGCCAAAATACCTTTTATTATCGAATTCATTACTGATAAGTGTTTTTTTCAATTTTGCCCAGTCCATATTTGTTGATAGAGCCACCTTGCAGTTAAATTTGAATCAAGCAATTGTGTAGTTACCACAGGTGAATTGATAGGTGCCAAAAAATACCTTTTATTATCCGAATACATTACAGATACGTGTTTTTTCACTTTGGCGCACTACAGCTTTGTTCATTGAGGCACCTTGCACTTGAATGTGACTACAGCCATTTTGTAGTCACCACAGGTGAAGTGAAAGGTGCCAAAATATACCTTTATTATCCGAATACATTACAGTTACGTGTTTTTTGCACTTTTGCCCAGTCCAGATTTGTTGATTAGAGCACCTTGCAGTTAAAATTTGAATTCCAGCAAATTGTGTAGTTACCACAGGGGAATTGAATAGGTGCCTAAAAATACCTTTTATTATCCGAATACATTACAGATAGTTTTTTTTGCACTTTTGCCCTGTCCAGATTTGTTGTTAGAGCCACCTTGCAGTTAAATATTTGATCCAGCAATTGTGTAGTTTCCACAGGTGAATTGATAGGGGATGCTAAAAATTACCATTTATTATCCGATACATTACAGATACGTGTTTGTGCACTTTTGACCCAGTCCAGATTTGTTGATTGAGCCACCTTCTGCTTTAATTTTGAATCCAGCATGTGTAGTTACATAGGTGAATGATAGGTGCCAAAAAATACCTTTTATTATCGAATAACATTTACAGATACGTGTTTTTTGACTTTGGTGCACTACAGCTTTGTTCATTGAGTCCACCTTGCACTTAAATGTGAATACTGCAATTTTGTAGTTCACCACAGGTGTATTGAAAGGTTGCCAAAAAATACCTTGTATTATCCGAATAAATTTCAGATACGTGTTTTTTTTTTACTTTGGCGCACTCAGCTTTGTTCATTGAGGCACCTTGCACTTAAATTGTGAATCAGCAATTTTGTAGTCACCACAGGTGAATTGAAAGGTGCCAAAAATTTACCTTGTATGATCCGAATACATTTCAGATACGCTGTTTTTTCACTTTGGCGCAGGCCAGCTTTGTTGATGATACATCTACTTTGCAGTTAAAATTTGTATACAGCAATTTTGTAGTCCACCACAGGTCGAATTGATAGGTGCCAAAATTACCTTGTATTATCCGAATACATTCAGATACGTGTTTTTTCACTTTTGGCGAAGGCCAGCTTTGTTGTTTTGTAGATCTACTTTCGCAGTTATATTTGAATCCAGTCAATTATGTTTTGATTGAGGGATTTGTGAAAATTAGCCGTGATTTGCCGTCTTTTAATAAGAGACTTTCCAAAAACTCATTACATACCTTCTCAAATTTTTTTATTTCTGAACATGGAGCGAATGCAGGTGGTAAGCGAGCAAAGAGGGGGGGTAAGGACATGGGAGGGTAGAGGTACGACGAGAAGATTGCTCCTTCCTTGCTGCGACAACACGCATCCAGCGGATCATCAGTTGCGGACCGTCAGGCCTGTCATCGCATGGTAGGGCCCTGTGAATCTCAGTAGACGAAAAACAGCGTCGCCAATCTTATCCTTCAGTGGTTAATGCAACCTGCACCAGCAGTTTACCTCCTCGTCCTCCAGTCACGGCCACAAATGTCGTCATCAGCATCACCAGCATCCGTCTCCAACATGAAGCAGCCCCAAATGTCAAACTCGTGTACCACATGTGGACAATCCATTTTGTGAAGACCTCCTTGATGACCACAAAACGCGGGTTGGTGGTTCAGAAGGCATGTAAAAGATCAAGGAGGCCAAAGAGGCCTGACGCCCAGTTACTTGATGCCATCAGAGGAGGAGATGGAAGTCCGGTCAATCGGCAAAAAAATCACCGGGCGGTCGTCAACGCCTTGCAGGTCCCTCTTGCTGTAAGTCCGCAGCTCCTGGTTTGGGCAGAATGTCAGGTTAAACCACCACCAACATGTCTAGTCACATGCAGCGGATTGCATGAGTCTGAAATGGAGGGAACACTTGGCCTAAAAGGGCCAACCGACGCCGGGCCTCCAACACTGTCACACCTCTGGTCTCCGCCTCCTCCTCCTCCGCCACCACCAAGCGTTTCTCAGCTGACAATGTCTCTCAGAGTCATGATCAGGGATCAGCCTCGAATTCAGCCTCAACCGTCGCCCGCGTACCACCAGCACCACCTGAGAACCATCCTACCCCTTCTCCTTCGCCAGTTTGAGACCTGCACGCCATACAGCGGCCAGTCATAGCAGCCAGCCTTCTGTCTTCCAGGTTTGGGCAGCAGAGAAACACTTTTAACCCAAACCATCCCAATGCCAAAAGCCTGAATGTCGGCAATTGCAAGGCTTTTGGCCCTTGGAAATGTTGCCTTTCCGTCTGGTGGCAAAGGGATGGGTTTCGCCAGTATGGCCTTGCCTGCCCCCAATTCCAGATGCCGAGCAGGCATTTCTTTGCCAGAAAAGCCGTCCCTGCCATGGACAACCACGTGTCATCTAAAATTTCAAGCGCGTTGTCTGCATCTGTGGCCGGAAAAAGTCCAATCTGACCAACGACACATGGATAGTAAGCACGGCAAGGCCCGCGCTATATCTCTGGACAGCTCACTGGGTGAGCTGGGAGATGTCTCTGGGGGTGACCCGGTGGCACTCAGGCTCGGCGCACGCTCTTCAAAATCGCAGGGATGTGCAGGGTTCTTTCCCCCAAGGTCCTTTGTGGCATTCATGTGCCCAGAGAAACCAAGGCGTGTTTTGAAATTAATCTGTCTTGGAGGGACACGTCCCCACACAGGTCAGGAGCTGTAGGACGGCTCTCCATAACGAGGTCTCCGAAGATGGTGTGCTGGTCCAATAAACCTTGTGCCACGGCAAGGGTGGTGTGCGATAAATCGGCGAAATCTGCTGGCCGCCTTAAGATTCGGTTAGGCTGGAGCACATACCTTTGCCGGCACATGTCAATGAAACCTTGTAGTCCAGAAATTTCTAAGAAGCTACCAGGGTCTGGACTGCCTTGCTGAGGAGCTCGGAAGTCTAAGTTCGCACTTCCAGCCGTTCGCCACCCTGGCTTCGTCCCGACTGCTGCGTGTTGCAGCGTCAGCTCGGCCTCCCCGTCAACGTCTCATTGTTGACGTGGCACACGCTGGGAATCTCCACCCTCAAATGCTCCAGCGATTGTGTGCAGCAGGCAATGCCATTACGCAGTACGAAGTGGACAACATGGCCTGACAAGCGCGGTGCGGACCTCGGGGTGTTGAAAAAGCCACGAGCGTGGAGGCAGGTGAGAATTCTGCACCATCTCTTGCCAGTTTGAAGAAGCATACCAAATGGTTCAGTGCGGACAAGGCCACTTGTCACGACATGACAGTGTGGTGTGATCTTGTAGTTCTGGACTAACTCGGATCGTTGGACCATCTGAACAACAGGTTCCGCAGCGACGGAGGTATGCGGACGGAGCCTTTTTCTCCGTCATTTCACAAGGCCCGGACTGTGTCACTATTTCATCGGTTTCACATTAGGACAGTGGTTCGGGGTCCAGAGCTTAGTGCAAGGGTGGCGCATCAGTTCTCAGGGTGCTTACATCTCAGGCAAGTCGGGCTGTGTTGATAGCTGTGCCAGGAGGCAGAGGTAAGGGGAGGAGGGAGGAGGAGGAGGAGATATTCTTGAACCGACGTTACGGTCCCTGCCTTGGAAAGGAGGTTGGCGTTGCGTTTTTGAGGCGGGAGGAGGAAGATGAGGAAGATCACAGTTTTGATAGTGCCCCTCGACCCAGAGGCTTGGGAAATCAAGGCTTCCATCTTCAACATGCGTGCTTGGAATGCTCCAATTTCCTCCAAACATGATCCTCGCAATTAAGGCCGTCAAAATGAACAAAGTTACTGGGTGGCCACCTCCATGGATCTCGGTAGGTACAAAAACAAAACTCAGCATTTCTTCCACCCACCAAAATAGAGAGGTAAATGCAGGATATGGAGACCGTGCTGATTGATCAACTGGAGGACATTCTGTTGGTTCTGCTCTGACGTTCCCCAAATGTCACGGTGGAACAACTCAGCGGACCATGACACAGTAGAGTGCCAAGTCGCCTTAGCGGCAGCAGCTAGCAGCAGCAGCAAGGGTGGCAGAAGCCTAATGGATGACCTCTGGCAATCTTTGTTTACACCTTCAAGCCAACGAATGCAAAGCAGGGCACCCATCCAACACACAGAGACCAGCTTAAGATCATGGTGCACGACTATCTGCGTCTCAACCACACGATGTTTTTTGTGTGTTTACGGAACCAATTGACTTATCGGGGTATCCAAAATTAACGAATGGCCCAAGCTCGCTTCGCACGCCATAGGGTGTTGTCCTGCCAGGCAGCCAGTCGTCATATCTGAGCGGACCTTCAGCACAGCTTGAGTGTCATTACAGACAAATGCATCCGGCTTTCCACCGATAATGTGGATCGTTTGACTTTCATCAAGATGAATATGCATGGATCTTGATGATGTTTGTGCCCCCAATTGCCGAGGTCACCCCGATTAGTTGCGGTCTACTTCACATTCCTTCTTCTAAACAGGAAAGGTCCTCTTGAAAAAAATGTTTTATAAAATGCTCATTTCTTACTGCATTTTTATTCTCTTTTACCCAAATGTTCATTTTGCTGGTTTTTTGCATGTGAGGGAGGACTATTAAAAGACACCTAGGTTTCATGACAAAAACACCGTATTCCATTTACTCACTTTATCTTTAGAAGTTTTCGCTATTGTCAATGGTTTTTGAGGTCATTGTTGCTGTGAAGATAAAGCTATAATTATGGCCTTTGGAACAGAAATTGATGGATTTAAGTGGCATTCTCCTCACTATTTTTAATAGTGGGATGAGAAGTCATATTTATAATTTTTTGGGGTCATTTAGAGCTGTGAGATACAGCAATAATCATGGTCCTTTGGAACAGAAATGCGGCTTCTAAGTGCATTTCTCCCTCACAATTTTTAACAGTGGCTTGAGAAGTCATTTTTTATAATTTGTTTGGCGTCCTGCTGCTGTGAAAATGCAGCAATATAACATGTCCTATTATAAAAAAAAAATGTTTGTTTCTAACAGACATTTGTTCTTCACAATTGTCCAAAGTGGCTCAAGGGTCCATTGCTTTGAATTTTTGGGGGTTTTTTGCTTTGGAAAATGAGCTTATACTACAGGTCTCTATTATAAATTTTTTTTGTTTCCTAACAGAACATTTGTTCTTCACAATTGTTCCCAAAGTGGCTCAAGGGTCATGCTTTTGAATTTTTGGCAGCATTTTGCTTTGAAATGCAGTATATACAAGGTCCTATTATAAAAAAAAAAATGTGTGTTTTCTAAACAGTCATTTGTTCTTCACAATTGACAAGAGTGGCTCATGGGTGATGTTTGCTGTCAGAACAGGATTAGGTTGGACACTGTTATAATGGACTAAATATTGAAAATGACTTGTTTGCAAGATCTTTAACATTAGATATCAATCCCTTTATTTAGACAATCCATTTAATACAATAAAAAAAGAGAAACAAAGGACACATGGTGGGATTCCATCACTATTTTAAAAATGTGTTTTCTAGGAGGTAAATACTAAAAAAACTTGCATGTACAAATTAGCTTGGTAAAAAAATTCCTCTGATTTGTACAAGGGAGGTACAGGAAAACTTGACCAGATGATGATAGGTTATCTCAGAGGACATGGAGTATGGAGCACGACAGAAACAAAAGTACAGAGACATTTCCTCCTGCACGTTGGTAAAATGAGGAAAAAAAAATGCCAAGATAAAAGGGCTCTGGGTGGGAACAGGAGCGTTAACCACCAGTGTTTCAAAGTGAAGCTCATTGGTCGCACTTCATATTGAGGGGCAAGCGATACCCAGGACAGGGACAGTATATGTCCGTGATGAAACTAAAATGGTGGTTGAAAGACTCCTATTTCCGGCACTTTTTAATATGTGGGTCAGGGACAAGGTTTAATGGTCATTCTGCGGGTACAGAAAACAAGGATATAGTTAATGTCCAGTTCAACTATAATGGTGGTTCAAGACTCCTTTTCCCGGAACTTTTTAATTTGGGGGTCACAATGTTTAATGGTCATTACTGCGGTCCAGGAAGGTATATGGTCAATGTCCCTGTTAACCTAAAATGGTGGTTCGAAAAGACTCATTTCCCGGACACTTTTAATCTGTGGGTCAGGACATGTTTAATGGCTCATTCTGCGGGACAGGACAGATTTAGTTAATGTCCAGTTCAACTAAAATGGTGGTTGAAAGACTCCTTTTTTCCCGGCACTTTTTATATGTGGGGGGTCATTGCATAGGTTTGGGGTCATGCTGTGGCCCAGGACAGGTAGAGTCAATGTCCAGTGAAACTAAAATGGTGATTGAAATACTCCTTTTTCTGGCACTTTTTTAATATGGGGGTTAATGCAGGTTTGGGGCTCATGCTAGTGGCCAGGACAGGTATAGTCAATGTCCAGGTTCAACTAAAATGGTGGTTGAAAGACTCCTTTTACTCGGCACTTTTTAATCTGTGGGTCAGAAGGTTTAAGGTCATTCTGCGGTAAGGACAGATTAGTTAATGTCCAGTTTCAACTATATTGGTGGTTTGTTTGAAAGACTCCTTGTATTTTTCCGGCATTTTTATATGTGGGGGTCATGCAGGTTTGGGGTTAATGCTGCGTTCCAGGACAGGGATATTCAATGTCCAGTTCAAGAAAAATAAATGGTTCAATTCATACTGCCTTCTGGCCTTTTTTAATTTGTGGGTTGATGGCAGGTTTAACGGTCATGCTGTGGTAACAAGACAGGGATTAGTGAATGGTGTGAGATTTTGTTTCTTGTGTGGCTTTTATAACCTAATGTGTGTTGCCTAAGATGTAGGCACGTATCCATTTGACTGTTGTGGATGTTAATGCCAGCTTCTCAGCCTTCTGTTTGGAGTGTAAGAATGAACGTGTGTTGCTCTCCATAGACTTTAATGGTCTTCGCTTCATAATTACTATCGACTTATCGACTTATCTTTGTCGATGTTGGTCGGGACTTATCGGACCATCGACGTTGTCGATGGCCAACGTAATCGCTCAACACTAGTCAGTACTAATGGGTGCAGTGACTGAGCTGATCGGGGAGGGCCCAATGCGCAGGTAGGCAGTGCCACTACTATTAATATATCAACTGATATAAGAAATTGGTTGAGTGTAGAAATGGTCCAAGACAAGTTATATAACCTGAATGTGAACAACATTCCAGGCCCAGATGGCTTACACCCAAGAGTTCCTAAAGAGTTCAGCTCAGTTATCGGTTTGCCCCTGTATATGATATTTAGAGATTCTCTGGTGACTGGAATAGTGCCAGGAGACTGGTGCAAGGCATATGTGGTTCCCATCTTCAAAAAACCACCGCACACCAAAAGGTTGCTTTTAAAGGAGTATTTATTAACAGATAGCCGGGATAGGGCAACAGACAGTTTTGAGTATTGAACTTAGTCAAAACATTAGATACAGGGTATAAAGTAAGCATATATACATAGATAGGTATCAAGAATACAATGCGGAGCAATATGTTGAATACCAATAGATGTCTAAATACGACGTTTCGGCTATATGGGCCTTTATCAAGTGACATCTAGAGGATAGCAGAGTATAATTAAATAGATGTGGCCAAATGTATGGGTAAAGAGGCGCCAGATGAAAGGAGGGATAATTGCAGTCCGCATGGATAGAGGTTTGTTGCCAGAATCGGGCTTTAGGAGTGCTGGGAATGGACGCGTA
This sequence comes from Phyllomedusa bahiana, assembly GCA_025379985.1. Taxonomy (NCBI): domain Eukaryota; kingdom Metazoa; phylum Chordata; class Amphibia; order Anura; family Hylidae; genus Phyllomedusa; species Phyllomedusa bahiana. The sequence goes on from JAODAL010030637.1 coordinate 21,903, forward strand.
TGTCCGAGGCAAGGAGGAACAGCATATGTGGTTCCCATCTTCAAAAATGGCTCCAAGACTTGCCCTAGTAACTATAGACCAATAAGTTTTAAATTGTGGGAAAACTGTTTAAGAGGCGCATAAGGGATTATATACAGGAATGTGTGGCTGAATATAGGATTATAAGTGATTGTCAGTATGGTTTTACTAAGGACAGATGTCAGACCAATCTAATCTGTTTTTATGAAGAGTTTAATAAAAGTCTGGATAGAGGAGTGTCTGTGGATATAGTGTTTTCAGACTTTGCAAAGGCATTTTATGTTGTCTCTAACAAGCGTCTTTTGGGTAAATTAAAATATTTTGGGTTAGAAACTGGATATAGGATTGTACTCAGAAAGTGGTGGTTTATGATGCCTACTCTGAGTGGTGTGCCCCAGGGCTCAGTATTGGGTCCTCTTTTAAATCAATGTATTTTATAAATTATAATAAATAAGTGGATTAATATCACATTATTTCTATTATGCAGATGACACCAAGCCATGTAGTGTAGTGTAATCTATGGAATATGTTCGGAAAGTTCAAGCATACCTGAACACACCGAGTGCTTGGGTATCCACTTGGCAAGTGAGGTTTAATGTGAATAATTGTAAAGTTCATATGTCCTCAGGGGAAACAATTAGGAGAATCGCTTGAGTGAGAAAGAACTGGGCAATCTTGTAGAACAAAGACTACAGAAACAATCAGCAAATACCAATACACTGCCTCCAAGCAAGCCAAGATGTGGCGTGGAAGAAAAGAGCAATGTGTTGATAGAAAAAAGTGTGAACACCAGCTCACAGAAACTTCGGAGAACGCAGGGTACGGTGAATCCTCCTGTTCAGGGCACGGTCATAGAAACATCCGCTCTGGAATGAAAGGTGAATACAAGAAAACTGTAGTAATCCACACTCGTACATGCAGATGGTAGAGAAAATTAAGAAGGTTCTCTCTTTATTGGAAGAAAAGAACTAAAAATCTTGGTAAAAACATCCAAAACACCACCAAGATGACCAGGCGTTTCAGGCTTATCCTTCAGCCCATTTCAGTAACTAGTGGTGAGCGATTACGTTGGCTATGACATCTCACGGCGATAGTCGATAGTCGCCACCATCAGAAAAGGTTTTTCGATAGTCGATAGTCCGATCATCTCCTGATGACCATTAAAGTCTAAAGGAGAGCAACAACACCTTCATTCTTACACACCTCTAACAGGGCTGGAGAACAGAAATTAACACCACAACATCAAATGGAATACCTGCTACTATCTTAGGCAGCAAAACACTTAGCTATAAAAGCCACAGAAAAAAAAAATTCACCACACCATTACTAATCCTGCCCTTGTACCACATCATGCCCATAAACCTGCATCCCCACGAAATTAAAAAGTCCAGAAGAGCAGAATTATTTGAACCATCATTTTAACTTGAACTGACATTGAATATCCGCCGTCCTGGGAAGAGCCAGCATTAACCCTAAAAACCTGCAATGAACCCACAGATTAAAACACAAGTGCCGAAGAAAGTAGTCTTTGAACCACCATTTAGTTGAACTGGACATTGACAAACCCTTGTCCTGGACCGAGCAGCATACCCTTAGAAACCGTGGTCTGACCCACAGATTTAAAAAGTGCCGAAAAAAGCGAGTCTATCAACCACCATTTATAGTTCGACACTGACGAACTGTACTAGAACATGTCCTGGACCGCATATACCATTACACAACCTGTCTGAACCCCAAGAATTAAAAAGTGCCAGGAAAAAGTGAGTCTTTTCAACCACCATATTTATCGTTTCTCTCTGACTTTGACTAAACCCCTTCCTGGACCCGCGCAGCATGACCTTAACCTGTCAGACCCCCAGATTAAAAAGTGCCGAAAAAGGAGTTCTTTCAACCACATTATATAGTTGAATGACAATGACTATACTGTCCTTGGACCGCAGTAATGACCATTAAACCTGTCTGACACCCAGATTAATAAAGTGCCGGAACAAGGAGTCTTTAGTGCACAATCAACACTCACCCATAATTAGATGAACCTAACATTGACAATACTCCATGTCCTGTGAGCCAACAGCCGACCCAGGCCCGGAGTCACAGCTGGGCTGCGGTATCGAAGCAGCCCCGCCTGTGCGTCCGTCATCTAATTTAAACCACAGCAGCGGTAAATGCCTCTGAGTGACCGCGCCGCAACTCAGAAAACTGTCGGCAGAAGCAAAGTGCGAAGCGGAAGTGTGAGAACTCAGCCTCCTCATACACAGTCACGCAGGACCTGTGAGCACGCTTCCCCTCCGTAATGAGTAGCGGACCAATTGGGCGCTTCACATGTAAATACTGGTGGTTAACCTCCTTTTCCAACCCAGGTGGCCCTTTTTCTTGGCATTCCTTTTCCTCATTTTACCACTTGACATGAAGGAAATGCGGTCTCTGTACTCAAATGTTTCCCTGTCCAGTAGCCTCCATACTCCATGTCCTCGGAATACAACCAACAACTAGGGTCCAATTTTCCTGTACCCTCCCTTGGTACAAATCAGAGGATTTTTTTTACTCCAGCTATTTTTGTGACATATGCCACAGTTTTTAGTATTTTTAATTATAGAAAACACATTTTTTAATAGGATCGAATCCCACCATGCGTTGTTTCTCTTATTGTTTAATAATAATAAATGTTATATTCTCAAAACATGGATTGAACGCTACTCAGTTAAAGATCTTGCACAAAACAACAGGTCATATTAGTGCAACAATGTGTTCCTTTAACAGTGTCCTCACCTATTCCTGTTCTGACATCCAACCATCACCCTTGAGCCACTCATGACAAATGTGAGAACAAATGTCATTTAGAAACCAACATAATTATACAAAAGACCGCTGTAGTATAGCCTCTTGTCCACAGCAAAAAGCCCCCCAAAAATTCAAACACACAGTGAACCCCATGCCCAGGCCACTTTTGTAGCAATTGTGAATGAACAAAATGTCAATTAGAAACAACATTTTTTTAGTGAGAATCTCACCCTGTAGTATTTGCTGCATTTTCAAAGCCAACATACACCAAAACCATTATAAAAAGACATCTACAGACCACTGTTAAAAAATAGCATTGACGGAGAAAAATGCCACGATACAGCAAACGCCACATTTCTGGTTGCCACAAGGGACCATGATTAAAGCTTATAAATTCACACAGCAATATGACCCAGAAAAATTATAAATAAACTTTCTCAGCACTGTTAAAAAATGTGAGTGAGAAATACCACTTAAAAGCCACATTTTCCTGTTCCAAAGGAACATAATTAATAGCAGTATCTCACAGCCAACATGACCCCAAAAAATTATAAATATGACTTCTCAGCCACAGTTCCAAAATTGTGATGGAGAAATGCGCCAATAAAAGCCCACATATCCTGTTCCAACAGGACCAAATTATTGCTGTATCTCACAGCAACATTACCCAAAAAATATAAATATGACTTTCTCAGCACACTGTAAAAATTGTGAGGCAACATGTCCCCAAAACCATTGAACAATGCGAAATTCTAAATGAAGTGATAATGGAATATTTTGGTCATGAAATTTGGTGTCTTTTACAGTCTCCTCACAGCAAAACCACAAAAATCTGAACTGTTTTGGAACGTGCGAACAATAAAAAATGTTGCAGTAATAAATGATCATTTTAAAAATAATTTCCACGAGGACCATTTTCTTTCTGTCTGGAGAGGAATGTTACAAATCGTAGACCAGCAACTAATCGTGACCTCAGGCAATTGGGCCACAACATTCACTCAGCATGGATCCATGCCTGAATCATCAACGCACTAGAACGAGTTATCAAAAAATACGACTTCCACCAGTATCATGTGAGAAAAGCCGAGCGCTTTGCTCTCTGTACATGAACCCTCCGCTGTGCTGATGGGAGCCATCTCAACATATGACCTGCTGCTGGGCACACAACCACCTCGATATGAGCGTGGCGACCAGCATCGGCCATTCGCCTCCAAATCATCTTGCTGTATCCGCATAAGTCGTATTGGAGTCCGAACACATACAAAAACAATGGTGTTGAGACGCAGTCAAGGATCCTGCACCATGATCCTTAACCTGGTCTCTGTGTTTCCGATCGTGAGGATCTGAGCGCGACCCTCCATTGCATGCGCTTAGTGACCGACTGTAAATAAAGATTGCCCAAGGTCACCCATTAGTCCTTCGCCAAATGCCTCTCTACGCCTCTCGCTTGGCGGCTAACATATGCACACTCTCATGTCCCTCCTAGGCGATTACACACGTTGCTGACGTTGTTCCTCTGTGAACTTATGGACAAGCACAATTGTGAAGCAGAACACACACAACAGATGTCTCCATTGATATCAATCAGCCAAGTGTCTCCAATGTCTGCAAATTGATACTCTCCTCTTTGGGCTGGTTCGGAAGGAAAAGTGCTTGAATTTCCTGCTTTGTACCGGGCACCGCGGAGGGTGAACCACCCAGGATAAACCTGTTCTGTTCAGTTTTGCGATGCCTTAATGCGAGCAGATTCATCTGTTCAGGACAATGCGAGAGCATCCAAGCACTCATGTGACATAGAATATGGAACCATCGTATTTCCCCAGCACTTCTGGTACGAGAGAGCACACTAGCAAACGGATACACACTCATCTTCCCCCTCCGCCAAAATTCGCGCTGCAGACCAACCCTCTTTCCAAGGGGCCCCACGAGGACCTCCGTAACAGTCGGTGTCAGAATACACACCTCCTCCTCCTTCCACCTCCTCCTTCACTCCGAGCCTCTCACTCGCCCCTCTGATCTCTATCCGCGTCACAGCTTCAACACACCACAGTGTCCCTATTTTGCCTTAGATGATGCACCCCCTGAGAGCTTGATGCGCCACCACTAGCAACTAGCGATGGAACCACCCGAACCACTGCCTAAGAAGACGCGATGAAATTGTAAACTGTCGGGCCCTTGGGGATTTTGACGAGAGAAAGCTCTCCGTGTCCGCATCTTGTTGTCCATCTCCTCCACCCGTCTCTGGAGGGACCTGTTGGTTTTCAGAGTTCCAACCGATCGTTCCAGAACTAAGATCACCACCAATGCTCAGCTGACAGGGCATTGTCGCACGACCATTTTGGTGCTTCTTCAATCAAACTGCAAGGATGGTGCAGAGCTCTTTCCACCTACCTCCACTCCGTGTCTCAACACGCCTCCCGAGGTCCGCACCGCAGCCTTGCTTGTCAGCATGTGTCGCTCTTAATGCGTAATAGCACTTGCGCTGCTCCACAATCGCATGGATGCATGTGTAGGGTGGAAATCTTCGGTTGCCAACGTCAACATGAGACGGTTGACGGAGGCCGAGCTGACGCTGCATACGCCGCCAGCGGGATGAAGCAGGGTCGAACGGCGAAAGTGGCGAACGCTCAGACCTCAGCGCTTCTTCACAGGCAAGAGTCCAGACCCGGTAGCTCTTAAGAATATCTGGACTACAGGTTCATGACTTTGTTCCAGGCGAATGGATGTGCTCCACCTAACCGATCTTAAGGGCGACCCACAGATTTCGCCCGTTATCGCATACCACCTTCCTGGCACAAGGTTCTTGTCACTACCCAGCCAGTGCCTCCGCACTCTCTCAATTGCGGAGATCCGTCCACAGCTCCTACCTGATGTGGGACAATCTCCAAGACAATTAATTATAAACCCGTCTCATGGTTTCATCTAGGCACGTGCAGCCACCTCAGAGGACCTTGGGAACAGAGCCCCTGCACCCCAACCCCTGTTAGCGGTTTATGAAGAGCGTCGCGCCGACCTGAGAGCCACGTCACCCCATGAGACTCCACCCCCTTCTCACCCAGTGAGCTTCCACAGAGACAGTATTAGATCACACGTCCTTCGGCTCCGTGCATACTAGACCTGTGATCGGTGGTCAATGGACCGTTTCTCCCGGCCACACAATGCCAAGACAACGCGCTTGAAATTTTAGATGGCACGTGCTGGCCCATCTGGCATGTGGACACGGCACTTCTCCTGGCAAAGAAAATGCCTGCTCGGCATCTGGTATTGGGGGCAGGCAAGGGCCATGACGGGCGGAACCCATTGTGTCCACCAGACGGAAAGGCAACATTTCCAAGGCCAAAAGCCTGGGCAATGCCGACATTCATGACTTTTGCTTTAGGAATGGTTTGGTTTAAAGTGTTTTTCCTCAGCTTCCCAAACCAGGAAGAACAGAAGCTGGCTGCTAGACTGGCCACTGTACGCATGCAGTCGACAAACTGGCGAAGGAGAAGGGTAGGATGGGTCTCTGGTGGTGCTGGGTGGTACCGGCGCAACGAGGAGGCTGAAGTGGAGGCAGATCCCTAGATCATGACTCTGAGAGACATTGCAGCTGAGAACCTTTGTGGTGGCGGAGGAGAGGCGAGCGGCGGAGACCGAGGGTGTCACCAGTAGGTTGGAGCCCGACGTCGGTTCTGGCCTTTTTGTGGCCAATGTTCCCATCCATTTCATTCAACTCATGCATTCGTTGCATGTGGACTAGACATGTTGTGCTGGTTACCACTTAAAGGTTCTTCCTCACGTATGCTTACGGCAATTCACCTGAGGTACTATAAATTGCTGTTTTAAGATTTACGTGCAAAGCATGCGTCAATGAACAACACGCTGTAGTGACGCCACAAGTTCAAAAAACAACTAATCTGAAATGTATTCGGATATAATAAAATAGTATTCATTCTTCTTGAGCACTTTCAATTCACCTTGGTGACTCATAAAGACATTAGCTCCTATATTTACAGATCCTTTACCGTAGCACGATCTGTCGTCAATGCACAATAGCTGTCGTGCGCCAAAGTCCAAAAACACGTAACTGAAATGTATTCGATATAAAATGTATTTTTTGCACCTTTCAATTCACCTTGGTGACTATAAAATTGCTGTTTTAAGATTTACATGCAAGCGCGTAATGAACAAAACTGGGTGCGCCAAAGTAAAAAACACGTATCTTTATGTTTTCGTATAATACACGGTTTTTTTTGCACTTTAATTCACCTGTGGACTAAAATTGCTGTTTTCGTTTTTACGTGCAAGCGCGTAAATAAACAAAGCTGTATCGCCAAAGTAAAAAACACGATCTTTATGTTTTCGAAATAAGGGTATTTTTTGCACCTTTCAATTCACCGGGATGCTAAAAATTGCTGTTTCCAATTTTAAGTGCGGTGGAATAGAAAAAAAGGGGGAAGGGTAAAATTGAAAATGAACACCTTTTCTGAAATTTACTGATAATAAAATGGGTTTTGCCCTAAAACAAGACCTGCATCACTAAAATATTTATTCAAATAAATTCGGCCCCCAAATTTTCCCAGGAAATATTTAAATAGCCCGTTAATAAAAAATATTGCAGGAAGTTACACAAACTTGGGAACTTTACCAGTTTTCTTTATAAGCTTTCTTTTTTCCCCCCCCCCCCCCCCCGCTCCCCCCCCTCCCCCCGTGACTTTACAGCGGTAGATGCCCCTTTAAATTCTACCTAACACTTTAAAATCTTCCAATCTCAATAAAACTAAATTGAAGATCAAAACTAAATAAGGGTTTCTCGTGCAGAAATAAAAAATTTCGCGGGCTTTTTGGCCCAAAAGGCAAGCGACCCCACTCCTATGAACGCTGAAACACTGGGGCTGACGGGAAACCTTTTTCTAGTAAAACGAGTCATTGATTTTCCACCCAATCGCAACCATACACACCCAGCATGACTCGCCACATCCACCCTGCTCATTCTGAATCTAAATTTGCGGGCCCCCGCCAAAATTACGGGAAGCGCCGAAAATGGCGCGATCTTAATAGATGATGCACAATTTTTACCCTTTAATTATCGCATGATCTAAAAATTTTCGATCACCAAAAAAACCCTTTCCCCTTTTTCAACTTTGTCGATAATATCGCTCAAACTAGTCGAACATATCAAAAAAAGGGCCATATTTTCAATAAACCACCCCCAAAACCCAAATTTATTGTTTTTTTTTCCCTGATTTTTAAACCCTATATCCCAAACCCGAAACAGAGAGAAAAAATTTAGCAAAAAATGTATCCAAAAAAATTTATGAAAAAAACATTACAAGTAAAACCTAACAATTGTGATTGATACTGAAACAGAAAAACTGTATAACTCAAAAACCCAAAGATATTACCTATACAAAAAAATTTTTAATATAAATAAAGTAAATCCGACTTAAAAATTCACCCTTTGGGGAATCGGGTGCCCAATACTAATATCCAAAAAGCCTCCCTGTCATCCGCCTCCTCCAACTCCTCCCGTAAGGGGTTTACAACTTTTTTCATGGCTATTACCCTAAGTTTTTGTAAGCACCTTGAGTACATCGCGAAATTTTTGGGACCCCCAAAAATTTTACGGAGGGGAATGAGTAGCTCATAGATGTGCCCCCTAAACTCGAATTGAGACATCGGTGGTGCCCCCATATACTGCCCCTTACACTGATCACACCAAATAAGGGGTACCTACTGTGGGTATGACAGTTCATAAAAGTCTTAATTGTATAATTTTTTCCTGTTGTAAAAGATTAAAAATGCTCCCTTTAAAAACATAAATCACATTCCCACATCACAGTACCAAAAATTTAAAGGGATCCTTTAGATAATCCAAGTTTTTTTTCAAAGATTAGCTTATTGGTTACATGCGGGGGAAACCATGTTTCCAATGGTTTTTTTGGGGCTTTTTGGGTATAAATTTCATCCCCTTTTTGAGAATTTCTTTTAGGACGGGGTCCACTTTAGCCGGTAAAATTTTTATAAAATTAAACTCAAAAAATGTCTGCTGAAAAATTGTGAAACAAGGGAAAAATTTTCATCTTTTTTCTTTTTTATTACCAATCCAGTAATTACCCTCCTTTTTCTGCCAAGTGTTATACCCCCCATTTTTTACCTGTCCTGAAACTCTCTTTTCCTTTTCATACGTCCACCCGCGCAATTTTTTTGACTAATAAATTCTCCATGGGTAATTGTTAAATTTCAAACAGAAGCAAAAGAGCGAAAGGGGCACGTTTTCCCCGAAATGGGGTTTTCCATAGGTTAGAAAGAATCTCACCACTGACAGGAACACCCATCAACCAGATCCAAAAAACAATGTTTTTCCCCAATTTTAAAAATAATTTTAAATTCTCTGGTTTTAATTATTTTAATCCAAAAATTTTTGGTTTACGACATAGACGACCCGCCAAATTAGCAGGGTACGCTAATACCCCCCCATACCAAAAATTTTAGAGGAAATGGATTGTTGGAAGAATAAAAATACCTCCCTCCCACCAAGAAACATAAATGTTTCGAAAGACAGGAAAAACAACCCCCCTGGGGCATCCTGAGTTTGCAATAAAAAGAATCAAAAAAAAGAAAAAATTTTGTCCAACAAAAACCATTACCAAAAGAAGTATTTTTTGAATAAGATCATAACGGTGTATCTATCTAACTGGCATGTGGTCCTGTAAGGGAAGGGCGTTGGTATAGAGGATATAATGCAACGAGTCACATGAAAACCCCCATGAAGGGAGGCTCCATGTGACATCTTTAGACACCTAGGACCTCCGTAATCCTAAAAAACTCGGTGATCAAGTACCAAAGGTTTAAAGGCAACTAACCAGGTATTTAAAAGTTCATAAAAATCAACCCCCGATATAATAGGGTGCATGGGAGGAGGGAAAATCCCCTTATTACTTTAGGAATGCTGTAAAATCGGGAAATTTTAGGAAATTTAATACTCATAGCTTCCTTCGTTTTTCCAAAGAAATTCCTAAAAAAAGCCCTTCTTTCCCAAAAGTTTGTCTCCTTTTTGGGAAAAAAAAAATTAGAGGGATCTGACTTAATTTTTTGTAAAAAGGATCTTCTGCTAACAGGAAAAATCTCCTTAAGATAAAAATCTTTACCAATACGTGCAGAAACCCCCCTTTTATCTGCGGATCATATAATGAATAAGGGTTAACGTAAATCCTAATCCTTAATTCTTTTTAGTCAAATCATTGGCCTCCGGTTTTTTTTTACATGGAGATCCCTGATTCCTCTCACTAAAAATTGGAAATCCTCCATGGGGAGCCTAGAAGAACCGGGTAAAAATCACTGTTTCTGATAACTGAAATTAACACTTTGAGATATTTTAACAGTGCCAAACCATGTTTTTCAAGTCCTCCAAACCCAAAAAGGCTCTTTGTTCACAAAGTCTAAAAAACCACGGGGGGAAAAAAAACCTTTTTTTTTTTTATTTCTATATCATTGTTTTAAATAATTCCGAGATTTTAGAATTACATTAAAAAAAAAAAGTTTCTAAGTGAAAAAGATTAACAAACCGATTAAAAGAGGCATGGACTCACGGGGCAGGGATGTAATATTCGCTGTATAAAGCATTGGGGCGGCCTCACTGGAATACCCGTTCAAATTTGGCTCCCCCTTTAAAGAAAGGGTGTAAGGGGGGGGAAAATACAAAAACACAACCAAGCAAAAAGGGGGAATGGAGAAAATTTTTTATGGGGGAGACGGGAGAGAGAGAAAATAATGGTATTATGATGTCATATGCATGCATGCATGTATTATGTATGTATATAAAATTTAAAATAAAAAAAATATATATATAATAAATATATATATATAATATATATATATAAATATATATATATATATATTATATATATATAAAAACACACCACCGCCACTTTATTGGGTACACCAGCTAGTAACTTTTGATCCCCTTTTCCCTTTCAAACTGCCTAAATTTTTCGTGGCATAGATTCAAAAAGGTATTGAAACGATCTCAATTGGTCCAAAGGGGGCCCCAAAAGGGGGGGCCAAAAAATACCCACACCATGACACCACCAAAACACCACCTGATCCGTTGAACAAGGCAGAGGGATCCATGCTTTCATGTTGTTGACGCCAAAATCGACCTACCACCGAATTTCCAGAAAAAAAAACGGACCATCGACACAACGTTTTTCCAATTTTCACTGCCAATTTCGAGACTTGGGCAAATTGAGCTCTTTCCTTTTTCTTACTAAAAGGGAGGGGCACCCGTTTGGTCTTCTCGCTGACCCACGCCTCAAAGTTCCCGACTGTGCGTTCAGAATGCCTTCCCCTACCTTGGTTTAAGGGGTGGCTATTTGTCACTTTTCCTTTCTATCAGCTCGAACCATCTGCCCTTCTCCTTTTACCCCTGGCATCACAAGGGATTTTCCGCTCACAGGACTGCCGCTCACTATGTTTTTTTCTTTTTCGGGCCATTCCTTTTAAAACCCCAAAATGGGTTTTGCTTAAAATCCCCGGAGTCAGCAGTTTTCTGAAAAACTCAACCACCCTTCGGACCAAACAACCATGCCTGTTAAAGGGACCAAATCACCTTTCTTCCCCATACGATGCCGGTTTGAAAAGCGGAATTTCTTGACCAGTCCCACAAGCCAAAAACAGTTTGCCGCCATGTGATTGGGTATTAAAATTAAGTGTTTAAAAGCATTGACAGGGGTACCTAATAAAGTGGGCCGTGATGTAATAATATATATAAAATATATATAAAAAATATATATAAATATAATACAACATACAACAACTTAACACTGAATTATGACACTTATTCAAAATTAAAATAGCATGTCACTTGACGATATATAAATTTGTGGTTCCCCAAAAAAACTCACACACAGACATCAAGTCTAAACGCTGGCAAAAAGTGAGTCACCCCCCAAGGAAAAGGACAAATTGGCCAAAGTTTTTAAAATTTTGGGTAGACACCATTATTTCCAGCACTGCCTTTACTCCTTGGCATGAAGTTCACTAAGCTTCACAGGTTGCAGCCCCGTAACCTCTTCCGTCCTCCAGACGACATCACGATTTTGTGGAATTTAAACCTTGCACTCCTACACCCCCCCATTTAGAATGCCCCCCAAAAAGTTTAAAAAGGCTTTGGGGCTGGGGACAGCTTGCCAGCCCGACCCTTTACCCAATTTTCTTAAAAGGGTTGGAGGCAGTTTGGGGGTTTTTATCATGTTGGGAAAACACCCTCACCCAAAAAGGGAGGGTTTATGCCGCTTCTATGTCACATACAGTTTGAATTCTTGGGTTTTCTAAAACTCTAATTTCCCACAGCCGGGAGCTTCATCAAGCCAAACCATGACACCATAAAAACACCAACTTGACTGTAGGGAGGACAACTTTCTTTACTACTCACGTTTCCCCACACATGCCTGACTTCACCTACCAAATAAGGGTACTTATCTCATCAACCCCAGGATAAAATGGTTTTAGTAATCCATTTCCCTTTGTTTGCTTGTCTTTAGCAACTGCAAGCTCTCTTGGCACATTTTTTGAGGAGGCTTTCCCTTTTTAAACAACATCTGCAACCCAAATTTTATTGTGTGGCTATTTTCCATGCCCTTTTCCAGGGCGACCTCCACCCTTTTAAACCCTGTTAAAGTGTTGGCAGCACCACATTTTATTTTAAAAAAAACAAACCGTTTTTAAGCTAAACGTCATTTAAACCCCGCTTTACAAATTTAAAACATGAGATCCTGCCCCATGAGAGGGGGCCTCACTGATTTAAATTGTAATGAAATCCCACCTTTGAAAGATCAAAGCGAGAGGGAAAGGTCCGGCAGTAAGTGTAAACAGACAGCAGGTGTCAGTCCCTGTTCTGTATGTAAACTTACTGCGCTGTGACTCGGACGCCGGGCTGTCCCACACACAGCACGGACCCTTATTTTTATTAGTAACCAGGGCCCACTTAGGGCCCCCCCCTTAAACCTTGTGATGGGCCCACTCGGATCCCCCCCAGAGCTCCTGTGATGGGCCTATTACAGGGGCTCTGGGGAGGCTTAAAGGGGGCTCATCACAGGGGACTCTATTCCATGCTTTTTAACCCCTTAGACGCTGTGGTGATTAAGCGAATGAGAAACTGTGCCGTGTACCATTGCTCACTCCAACTGGGATATCCACGGCGAGATTGTTGTGCCCTGATCAGTTTATATTGTAACTGGCAGACTTGAAGACTTCCATCGCTGCCGTGTTTTCTGTTTTATGACTTCCTGCCCCATTTACTACTTCCGCCATATTTGTAAACCATATTGCATTGTTTATGCTGTATTAACAAAAGTGTCCCCTAGTGGTCAAGCACCCTAATGGGACTCTGTGTTAAAAAAAAAAAAAAAAAAGATATACAGTTACAGTCATGTGTAAATTTTAATCATTTTATTTTTTATTTTTATTTGTAAAATGGCAAACAAAAGAGTGATTTGAACTTTACCTATAAGAAAACTTCAAATCATCCTCTTTTTGCCATTTTACAAATAAAAAAATAAAATGATTAAAAAGTTACACATGACTGGTATCGCTGCATCTATAACAGTTTGATCTACTAAAATATAACATAATTTCTCCCGTGAGCTGAATACTGTAAGCGAAAAAGAAAATTCCAAACGCCAAAATTGAACTTTTTGGTCAATTCACGTCCCCTGAAATTTGGAGTAAAAGTGATGGAAAAAGTTGTGTGTATTCCAAACTGGTACCAGTGAAGAGAACAATTCAGTCCACATAAAAATGCACCCTGACTAAAGTTCATAGGTAGAAGTACATAAAAGTCCTTATATGTCTTTAAAGATGAAAAAATAAACAGTTATGGCTTTGGGAAGGCAGGGAGTAAAAAAAAAAAAATAAAAAAAAAAATAGGCTGCAGCAGGAAGGGGTTCAGGACAACCGGTCCCCATTCAAACCTGAGACCTTGTAACACTAAGGAGTCACATGACACCATGGGGTGAAAATTGGGCACAATCTGTCCATTTTCACTTAAGAGTATATCACTTTTGTTGCCAGCTTAGACATTGATGGCTGTGTTGAGTTATTTTGAGGGCATATCAAATATATACTTTTATATAAGCTATACACTGACTACTTTACATTATATCAAAACATCATATCTTCATTGTTGTCGCATAAAAAATATAACACAATATTTACTAAAATGTAAGGGGTATTCTCACTTTTGTGAGGCGATACTATATACATTCTGCTGGCAGGGCTTTCTAACAGTAATGGGAGCAGAAGACAGCAATTCAGAACTGTGGTTTGTGTACTGATGTCATAAAAATGATGACTGCAGCTCTGTACAGTTTATATAGTGACTTATGAGTCGTAGCTATCATTATTATTAGGGATGAGCGAATTTCGAATTTCAGGAAACATTTGATTCTAAACAAAGCCGAATTTCATGGCGATTCGTGGTAACGAATCGTTCTTTTCTAAAATGGCCACGTGCACATGGCATGACATGGGGCAAAGATTTTTAGGAGAAAAAAAGGAATGCCCTCAATGCCATGACAAGCAGACATGCAGCCAATCAGCAACCAGCTAGCTTCTGTGATGTCACAGCCCTATAACTAGGGCAGCTATTTTACATTCTGCCACTTGCCACTGTGTCTCTCATGTACAAGGATCTATCTGCAGCAGCACTAGATTGCACTAGTGTAAATACAGATCCCAGTAGCAATGAGTGTGGACCCGGCGCGCTTTGGAAGAAGATCCAGTCTCTTGTAAATGTGTGAAACAGGGGGATTATCTTTATTATTAAAACTGCAATGAACTCTTGCCACTACAAAATTAAAAACATAAGATAATATAGGGCAGTACTTGACGCGTTTCACGCGGAATACCCGCACTTCCTCAGAAGTATCCAGTTCTTTTACATGTGCACTTTTCATATAAACAAAAGCCAACGGTTGATCTTCAATTAATTTAACTAAACGAATGTCTGATTCAGTTACTATCAGCTACATCGTTCAAATAGAAAGGACATACATGGGTGGATGTTCGCCTAAATGGGCATCGAGCTTGCACAAAAAGTGTGGCCCGACATTGTACTGAAACTCATGGACAAGACTTTTCTGTTTTTAAAATTACCCCCAATGATATGGTACCCCCAGAGCATATTAATCGGTTCCAAACACTCCAAAAAAGGGAGATGCATTGGATTTTTCTGCTACAAACCTTACACCCAAAAGGTCTAAACAAAACCATTGAAACAGTATTTTAACTGTTTAATCAGCAAAAAGTTTTTTTTTTTTCACTCACATATTCTGATTTTTCCGATCTTAACACGAAGAACTCATTATATTTTCTAAACTTGTTCTTTTTAGTTTATAGTCACATCAAATTTTTATGTCACGATTAATATTCATACTACTTACCATGTGTTATGTTCTGGGAGTCCATATAATTTTAGATTTTTTGGGATTTTTCTTTCTGCACTGAAGCTGCTGTCTGTATTGACATTGTTAAAATGTATATATAGAACTAGTTATTAAAATAAACAGCAACACTGTAGGTCAGCTTTTCGCTACAGCTTTTCGCTACCCTTAAAGGAGTGTTGCCATTGTTCCACTACCAAAAAGATCAGTTACAGTTGTTAACAATCTCAAATTAAATTGACATTTTTTACACACACACAGAGATGTGGGAGGAACCCTAATATGTGATTATTGCGGTTTCTGCAACTGTTTGATAGGTCTTAAGTTTAGGTAAGTTTCTACTAATTTGTCTTTTAGCGTTCACTTAGGATATTATCAAGTTCTTACACAATGTTTCTTAATTATATTATGTATCACAGTATCTTACCTATGTTTCAATTTAAGTTTTAAGAGCATATTGTGTTAGTTTTTTTGTTTTTATTAAGATTTATAATATTTTCAGATCTTTGTTTTTAAAAAGACAACATTTTCCTCGCTGCACATTCCATATATACAGCCAATTGTTTACAAATATGTGAAGAGATCGTCACAGTATTCTTTAAGCTACAATGACATCAATTTATTGACATGAAATCTAACCATTCTCACGACTATCTTTGAAGCAAAATCCGGACGACTCCTTTGATTGACAGATGTCTTATCCACCCATGTACGTCCTTACTATTTGAACAATGTAGCTGATAGTAACAGAATCAGACGTTCGTTTAGTTAAATTAATTGAAGATCAAACGTTGGCTTTTGTTTATATAAAAGGTGCACATGTAAAAGAACTGGATACTCCTGAGGAAGCGCGGGTATTCTGCGTGAAACACGTCAAGTACTGCCCTATATTATCTTATGTTTTTAATTTTACAGTGGCAAGAGTTCATTGCAGTTTTAATAATAAAGATAATCCCCCTATTTCACACATTTACGAGAGATTGGATCTTCTTCCAAAGCGTGCCGGGTCCACGCTCATTCCTACTTGGATCTGTATTTACTATATTCTACCAAGTGCTGTGTAGCACTCGTGCTGTTTGACAGAGACCCCGGCAGCCGTAGTAAGGGCGATGGACATAACAGCCCTGTATGCTTTATTGAGTGTTGTGCCTCGTTCTTTGCACAACCTCACAAGGTGAGCACGCTCCTATATATTCTAATACCTTTCTTTTTGTGTTACTGTTTTACACATTATGCTCCCCCTCTCTTTTTCTTTGTTATATATATATATAATATATATATATATACTTACAATTTTATAGTTACTGGGGTTAATTACCTTTCAACTACACAGTGTGTGTGTGTGTTGTGTGTGTTGTGTGTGTGTGTGTGTGTGTGTTGTGTGTGTGTGTGTGTGTCATATACACACACATGTTCCTGAACCAGCATTTTTTATTTTCGGATATTGCTTTCTGTGGCAAATAGTAGTGAACTATCTTTGAAATACAGTGTGTGTATTTCACACATACACAAAACTCCATTACAGCCAGTTCAGTCTTTTGAAATATTGCTCTCAGTGCCAAAGACTCACTTTTTCACTTAATGTGGTGAACTATCTTTTAAACACAGTGGGCGACATGTATGAATCTCGCCACATCGGAGCGCATGTTTCCGCCAGTTTTCCGGCGAAATTTGCTCCTCTTGTATGTCGGTGCCGAGGTGTGCTCATACTTGCTGTGTAAAGTCCGCCGCACCTCGCCAGTGTGTGAGGCGCAGTGCGGGACTTAGACGCAGTGCGGGACTGCGCCTAAGAGTCGCCGCCCGACGTAGTGTGGTCATACATGCCGTGTAAAGTCCGCCGCGCCTCGCCAGTGTGTGGGGCGCAGTGTGGGGACTTAGGCGCAGTGCCGGACTGCACCTCATATTCGCCGTCCGAGGACGTGCGCTCATACATGCGGGGCAAAGTCCGCCGCGCCTCGCCATTGTGTGGGGCGCAGTGCGGGACTTAGGCGCAGTGCGGGACTGCGCCTAACATGTATTCCGATTCGAGACAGGCTGGAAAACAGCGAGAGATCATTTAACATGTCCGTGCGGCATGGAGTATGAATCAAAAATCACTTTTATAAAGGCGTAAAACATTTTCTGAAAAAGAGCTCAAACCTACTTAAAAAATACATAAATAAAATCACTTTCCAAAAATCAAGAACGGCGCTATATCAGGAATTTGGATATTGAAAAGTGCCGGGAAATACAATAATTCAAATTCTGTAAGCTCTTCTCATTGGTCGGCAGAAACCAGCCAATCAGAATAGGAGCGACAGTGAACCATTATAACCTATGGAGAAATATTGACCAATCAAATTCAAAGGCGGACAGTTCAAAATACAGTAAAAATGCAGAAAAGAGTTGATTGGTTGAAGTAGCGGGGGCTTGGCTATCCCGGGCAATCAGAGCGCGAGCTACTTTGTCCCATTGTAGTCTATGGCCAGATCGGGGCAATGAAATCTCAGCTCTCAGCGCCGTGCGGCATGGAGTATGATTAAAAAAATCATTTTTATTAGGTGTAAAATATTATCTGAAAAAGAGCTGAAACCTTCTATAAACATAAATCAATCAAATCCCTAACAACGCGTTTGTCGCCGAGACCGGCGCTACATCAGGAATTGCGATATAGAGAATTGCCGGGAAATACAGTAATTCAAATTCTTTAAGCTCTTCTCATTGGTCGGCAGAAACCAACCAATCAGAATAGGAGCGACAGTGAACCATTATAAGCTATGGAGAAGTATGGACCAATCAAATGAAAAGGCGGACAGTTCAAAATACAGTAAAAAAGGCAGAAAAGAGCTGATTGGTTGAGCCCAGGCGGCAGATATGAATCCACCAATCATATGCAGTGCGTCTATTTCGAATGGAGAAAGAAGGGGGCGATAGAAGGGCGCCCTAAAAGTTATTACTGTCTATGGGAAATATTCTTGTACTGTGATTGGTTGGGGGGAAGAGGGGCTCGTCCTGTTTAGCCAATCAGTGGCTGGGCTACCTTCTCATAGAGTTCTATGGGGAAAAGAAATGGAGAGCGAGCTCTGTTTGTGATTGGCTAAGTTAAAGAGGTGCGGTTATTTGGACCAATGGGAGAGCGAGCGGCGCTCTTATGGGTTTTCTAATGCAATCTATAATAAAACTGTACATGGCCGAAATAAAATGATAATACTCCCGAAGTTGTACCGATCTGTATATAAAATGAACAATAATATGGGGGTAACGAAAAAAAATATTAATTCAATAAATTAATTTTTATTTCTTTATTTTCGTTAGCCACTGATCAATAGTATCCGCGTATCTGGTCTGAATGATCCGCCGTATCATTCAGACCAGAATCAACTAGGTCTGCCTGTCGGAGCTGGCGAGCGCTGCAATGCGCCGCACTTTGCCGACCCGCGATCGTACATCCCTCAGAGTTTTCGAACGCGCCACGTCCCGCCCCGGAACGCCCACACTGCGCCCATTACACGCCCCTTCATGTAAGGCGCAGCCGAAAGTGGCAAACGCTGCACCTAACATCGCATCCCTGCGTCCGACAGCGGATTCGGGCCGGTGAGGCGCAGGATGTAACGCCCGTTC
Organism: Phyllomedusa bahiana; assembly: GCA_025379985.1. NCBI lineage: Eukaryota > Metazoa > Chordata > Amphibia > Anura > Hylidae > Phyllomedusa > Phyllomedusa bahiana. Next base: position 40,724 of record JAODAL010030637.1, read on the forward strand.
ATACATGTCGCCCATGTCGCCCATTATTTTGGGATATTGTTCTCTGCGCCAAAGAGTTACTTTCTTCTCTAATAAGGTGAAACACCTTTGAAATGCAGCTTGTGTATTTGTCAAATACACACATCTCCATTACAGGAAGGTTATTATTTTGGGATATTGTTCTCTACGCCAAAGAGTTACTTTTTTCACTTACAAGGTGAAACACCTTTTGAATACAGCTTGTGTATTTGTCATATACACACATCTACATTTGTTTTATTGTAAATTTTTGATCAAACAGTATGTCAGACAGAGAGGTGGCAGGGCCTTCACATGGGAGGGGCAGTGGCACAAATGTTCCTGGAGCAGGCACAGGTCACAGCACAGTAAGGGGTCATCGCAGCAGGGGTCACTTGGTGAAGCCTGAGCTACCAGTGTCATCTAGCAGCCGTGTGTTGACCACAGAGCCAACGGTCCTTGAATGGTTGACTAGGTCATCCACTTCCTCCCAGATGACATCTGACAACCCCAGCCAAGAGTCAGTGGGTTCATTATACACAACTCTTAGTTGGCATTGCCCGGGAGCAGTTCAGGGGCCCTCACCTGTCCTCTACCCGCCTCTGTCCTGTTTGATTCCCTCAGCCAGAGAACTATTATGTGCTGTGGGCTCTGCGCCAATATACAGCGAGGACGAACTATTGGAGGACAGTGAGCAGCAACTGGGCAGCAAAGAGGTGGGGCAGACATCCACTGCTTCTTGCAGTAGGTGGGAAAGTAGTGATGAGGAGAGTGGCATGGGAGGTTATGTTGCAAGCGGTCGGACTCTGTTCACCGAGATCATTGAGGAGGACAGCAGTGACGGGCAAACACTAATCGATGACGGTGTAGCCAATCGCATTTGGGAGCCGGGTGAAGCAAGGGCTTCATCATCATTGTCATGAGAAGAGGGCGGCAGCTTGCGCGTCAGGCAGCGGGCCAGCCAGCAAGTTGGTAGTGTGGCCGGGAGTCAGCAGGGTGGCAGCAGTGCGAGGTCCCTTCCGGCCCACAAAGTAGCGGCGCAGGGCTCAAGGAGGCAGCGGCAGTATCAGTCAGCCAGTGCACAGCGTTGCTGGTAAAATCACCTACTTGGCGGTGTGGCAGTTTTTTGCCAAGACACCGGAGGAGGCGAACATGGGTATATGTAGAATCTGTGGCCAGGGACCTAATGTTGGCACCATGGCCCTGCTTCAACATATGCAGCGTCAACACCCAGTGACTTCGGTGAAACGTGTATCAGATCTGGTGGTCCAACCTGCTGCAGCAGCAGCACCCAGTGGCACGCATCCCATTTCAGGCAGTCATGGTTCCACGACCTCTGCCGAAGGGATCTGTCTGTCTTTACCATCATCTACAGTCCAGATGCTTCTGCTCCTCGCCAATCATTGCACCAGCAGTCATTCACCAAGGCGATTGCCAAGAGACAGCAGTGTACGTCCAGCCATCCTACGGCGCAGAAGCTGACCGTGATCCTGTCCAAATTGGTGATACTACAGTCCCTCCCATTTCAAGTGGTGGACTCTGCACCATTCAAAGAACTGTTGGCTTGAGCCGAGCCGAGGTGGAGAGTCCCAAGCCATCATTTCTTTTCGAAAAATGTAGTACCAGCTCTGCACAAATTTGTAGAACAGAAGGTGGGCCAGTCCTTGAGCCTGTCGGTGTCTTCCAAAGTCTACGGCAGTGCAGACATGTGGAGCTGTAACTATGGTCAGGAACAGCACATGTCCATTACAGCCCACTGGGTGAATGTGCTTCCTGCCCAGCCACACCAGCAACTTGGACAGGAGACGCCGATTTCTCCTCCAAGTTGTCAAACTGCTGATCCTGCACCAATGTCTGCCTCCTCCACCACCTCAGCTTCCACTGCAGTGACAAGTCTTAGTGCTCCTCCAGCATACCATATGTGCAAATCACGGTGGTGTCATGCAGTTCTAGACCTGGTTTGCCTGGGTAAATGAAGTCACACAGGGGAGGAACTGCTCCGTGTCATGAAAGACTAAATAATTTCCTGGCTTTCTCTGCGACAACTGAAAATCGGAACCATGGTGACAGACAATGGAAAGAACATGGTGTCTGCGCTGCACTGAGGAGGGCTGATCCATGCGCCATGCATAGCGTCCTGGTTTCATCTGTTTGTCAAACGGTTCCTCAAGTCTTCCACTCATCTGCAAGCCATTCTAAAAATAGTAAGGAAACTTTTCATGCACTTCTGCCACTCCTACACCACCAAGCACACCCTCCTTGAGCTGCAGCGGCAGAACGGCCTCCCCCAACATAGGCTAATATGCAAAGTTTCCACCCGTTGGAATTCCAGCCTCCATATGTTGGACTGACTCTATGAACAGAGAAAGGCCATAAATGGCCAAGAGTACTCCCCTGTGTAATTTTGATGTCAGCAAGTGGCAACTCATGTGTGACACCTGCCATTTTCTCAGGCCCTTTGAGGAGGCCATGTTATTTTTCAGTTGCCAGGACTACCGGATGAACAATGTCCTTCCACTGCTTCATGTCCTGGAACAGATGCTGCAAAATCTGTGTGGTCAGGGGACTGGAGAGGTGGCGACTACATCTCACTGCCACATGAGTCCGGTAAAGGCTGAACTGAAGGAGGACATTGGAGCACAAGCAATATCTGGAAAAATAAATGGTTTTTCTACCCAGGTGACAGGAGTGGAGGAGCAGGAGCAGCCAGAGGAGATAGAGATGAGGAAGATGAGGCAGATTACCCAGACACACTGTAGTAGTATACAGTGGAGATGGAGGCGCAGATGGTGTGCTGCATGCTGATTTGGATGGGTAGTGACAGCTGAATAGTCACCATCTGGCAGAGGGCTGAGTTCTCCACCCTCTTGGACCCTTGCTACGGGTCCAAAATGGGAGACTTTTTTTCACCAGCCAAGAATGAGGACAAACTCAAGTACTATAGAGACATCCTATGTAGTCAGTAGTCTGCTGCCTAGCTGCGCCATCGTCCATCCTCTCGCAGTTCTGACTGGGTGGGGGGTTCCTCAGTGCTTACATACCACTGTCATTGCTGCTGTAGGTGTAGGTGGGGGGTAGGATCAGTACCAGCTCCAACAGTAGCAGCCTAAGGCTGGAGTTGTTGATGATCAGCTTTCTTCCTCTCCTAGTGAGGAAGGTACTCACCAGCAGCAGTACCTGGAGCAGACCCTGAACCAGCAGGTGGTGGCCTACCTGGACTGCACACTACCACCGCACATTGAAGATCCACTTGACTACTGGGCAGCCAAACTGGATTTGCGGCCGCAACATGCCAAGTTTGCACTGGAGAAGATGTCCTGCCCTGCCAGTAGTGTGCTGTCAGAGTGACTTTTCAGTGCGGCGGGGGCCATAGGTACCCCAAGGAGAACTCACTTGTCCACCTAAAATTTGGAGAGACTCACCTTTGTCAAGATGAATCAAGGGTGGATCAGCCAGGATTTCCACATACTAATGCCTGATGCATTAGATTAGCTCAACCATGACGCCTCACCCAAACAAATGAGTCTGAATTCTTCTGGCTACCTGCCTCAGCAACTATTCTGATGCTGCCACCCACCTGATGCCACACATCTGCTGCCAGCTGCTCCTTCTACCACTGTTTTGCCAACTATTTCTGGGGTTGCATACGGCTTTAAAGGAGTTTTGCCACGATGTAATGTTGACGTGGACTCCTCCAAAATGGGTATTTAATCACTTTTCTAAATATATGTGATTACAAAAATTGCAGCCTGAGATAGCTACAGGCTGCCTTACCTGCCCTTAGTTACTTAAAAGCTTCTATTAGATAGGACCTGACAAGAGCTGCTGGCCGGGCTTGCACAGAGAACACTTCTTATCTGATGAAAGGGAGCTGAAGAAGCTTTCAAGGCACCGGGTAGAAATATGTTGTGTTTTGTATACAGAATCCACTAGTGGTAGTGTGATTATCTGAGTAGATCCCTACTTTATCTGATGACAGAGAACATGAAAAAGCTTTCAAGCTCTGTGGAGAAAAGGTGTTGTGTTTTGTATACAGAATCCACTAGTTGTAGTTTAATTATTTGAGTGAACATTTCCCATGATCCCTTATGCACGGCTCTGTGCTCTGGCTGTGTCTCTCGCTCTCTCAGCTCAGTGTGGCTTGTTTACAATTGCTTCTTAGCAGATAAGGCATGTCCTGGCAAAACCCCTTTAAAGAAGGCAACTTCCAATGCTTTATTAACTTTATTATGTGAAGAATTTAGTGATTACATAAAACTACAAGAAGATAGTGTGATATTGTACATACTTTTGCATAATATAGATTATAAAGGCAAAGCACGCATAATATTGGTTACAAATACTTACATCACACCTATATATGGGTCAAAGCTTCATCAGGAATCTTATAAGCATCATCTATAGGCATCAACTGGTAAAAACGGGCCAGTGAAGATAGAGAGATATTCCTGGAATACATCCCTGTTGCGGCAAGGCGTCCCTCTATAGCCAACAGGTCCAGCTACTTCTAACTTTGCAGCAAACTTTCCCAGCTTATATCATGTTTGAAACAAATGCCTGCGTTACACAAGCTGACAGCTCAGTATTTTTCCAGTATCAGACCTCCCCCCTTTGAATGGCCAGTCCTTCAGGGGTTAACCCTGTACTGGAAAACATGTCAAGAAAAAACTCCTGGTACAATCCATAAACACCTGCTTTCCCATCACTACTCTCTAACAATGCTGGGTAGTATTATCTCAGTTACAGCATTCCCAAAACAACGAGGTCCTGATAACAACCCTCTGTGTCAATATGCACTGCTTCTCAGTACACATCTACAAGAAGTTAGGAAATATACAGCTTAAGATCTATTATTCTTAAAGAGATACTGACACTATGGATTGCGGATGGCCAATAAATCTCTTAGCACTACAACCACCCACCATCTTTACCAAGGACTGGTATTGCCACCCATCTCCCCACTCATTACTGGGTCATTTTGTTGCCTTCTGATGCTGCTGCCACCTCACCACTCAGGTCTCCTCATACTGCTGCTGCTGTCACTCCAGGCTATGTCACCATGTCACTCTCTGGCTTGATGCTGCTGCTGCTACCTCCTCATTATGTCACCTAGCTGCTGCCACCTCAAGATCATGTCATTGTGCCACTCTCCGGCCTGATGCTGCCACTACTGTTACTGCCACCACCCCCACACTGTGTAATTGTGCCAATCTGTGGTCTACTCATGCTGCCGCCACCTCCACGATCTCTCATTGTGCCGCTCTGTGGCCTACTCATGCTCCTGCCACCTCCACAATCTGTCATTGTGCCACTCTGTGGCATACTCTTGCTGCTGACAACTGACCACTCTCTCACTCGACCACCCTGTGGTTTCCTAATGCTGTTTCCACCCTCCACCACTCTATGCCACTATGCTTGGTTTTCCCCTTCTTTTAATCTGTCAGAGGAATGAAAAGGACAAACACAACTGATTGTGTCTTCGGAGAAACCATAAGGCCAGTATGACATAGTCCTTTGTTTGCATCATGATTGTCTGATGATTAGGGAGCCAAAAACAGGAGTAGATACAAAACACAGAAGACATGCAAATATTCCATTTACCTGTCATCTCTTTTTTAGATCAACTCCTGTTTCTTTTTGGCGTTAGCAATACTGATGAATTATTGACCGATTGAAAGTGGACACTGACGGATCAAAGAAAGAGCAAAATGATCAGTGACATCAATGCAAAATTACTGCTGACACCCTCTCCACTCTTTCGGTGGGGGGGGGCTATACATGTATCAGCATTTAACAGAACAGGTTCTGTCATAATCTGTGGAATCATCTAAAGACGGTGTAAAAGGCGTGCGCTCTTTGACACTATAGTGGAATTTTGGCCCTCTGCTTAGTTCTTTCTAGCTGTCGCTGACATTGTCCTATCAGCCTGCATTTTCACTTCAGTTATTTGGTCAGTTTTGACCCCGTAATTGCCCAGATAAGTGAAGTGTGAAGTGTTTCTAAGAGAGGCGCCTGTCATCTGTGTGTCATACTAAATCGCAGCATTGTTTCAATACCAAACCACGCTCACTATGCATATTTATGCATGCCAAAATGTTCTACAACACCATACAGGCTCTTTGCAGCCAGGAATTAGCTGTTTTTTTAACATGATTTGTCGCATATAAATTTCGGAACTAAACAAATGTTTGGAGAAAATTCGCTCATCTCTAATTATTATCATGACAGTAAGTATAGAGCTGGGGGGATAACACACTTATGTCAGCACACAGACCCTAGCAGTGATAACTGTGGAGGGAAGTGCTAGACTACAAAGCAGTCTGGGAGTTGTAGGAAAGAGATGCTGGAGATACTTCACTACAAAAAGTGAATTTTATGACAGATGAATAAAGAGGCCAAAGAAACCCATAAAGGTAGTGGAATATCTTTACTTTTCAATATAAATGCTTTATAGAGTTCTATGAAATCTTTAAACTCCTAGATAACACCGTAAATTACAACCTTGATATGGGCAGATATTAATATGCACCTTAGCATTGCAACGCAACAAATATTTATACATACATACGTATATATATTTTCCTCAAAATTATACAAAATATAACTTTTTAGATGCAAGGTGAAAATCTTGTCACCGACTTTAGATTAATGGTATGTGTCACAATATAAGACTCCACATTAGGGATGATTATTGCACCAAGCAGGAATAACACGAGATATATATGGCGAACGTGTAATGAGTTGAGATTTGGTCATTTGCATAGAATGTAAAATATCTCCTGACATGTATCGCCCCGAAGAATGCATAATTAGCTAACTTAATATCATTTACATAATTGCCTGCTAGCGTGTCAATAAATTTATGACCGTGCAAACACATAAGCCAACCTTATTACATCATTTGGACTACATGGAATACCACATGTATGCACGGGATATGGTTTTATATATTTTTTCCTATTCCCACATCAGTAGGCTTAATAGAAAATCCCTTGATAATTTTTAAGCTATTTTTTTTTTTTTTTTATAGATGATTTCATTTGTCAAAACTGTCTTTTGTCGTCTTTGATAATGCTAGATGTAAAACACTTATGGTGCTTTCAACTGAAATATGACTTTTCAGCAAGTTATCCATGCCCCTTAAGAACAAATATATCTAGCCATGAAGTAATACAGACCATGCATTGATACATCTCTTCATAACTGATAAAATTAATCTATATGTATACCGCATCAACTTATTAAGTATTAAAGGGGTTTTGCCACCATGTAATGTTGACGTGGGAACCTCCAAAATGGGTATTTAATCACTTTTCTAAATATATGTGATTAAAAAAAGTGAAAACTCTGAGAGCTACAGCAGTTCTCAACCCCCCTTGGTTACCACAAAGCTTCCCCTAGTCACGACCCAGGAGCTGAAAGGCCGCGCTTGCGTAAATCACTTGTTATCTGATGACAGGCAGAATGAATGGTCTTTTAAGGCACCGGGTAGCAATATGTTTTCTTTTGTATACAGAATAACTATCTGTAGTGTTATTAGATCCCTGCTTTATTTGATGAAGAAGCTTTCAATCTGCTGTTTAGAATAGGTGTTCTCTTTTGTATACAGAATTCACAAGTTATAGTTTAATTATTTGAGTGAACATGTCACAAGATCCCCTTATGCAGGGCTCTGTGCTCTGGCTGTTTGTGTCTGTGTGCGTCTCTGTCAGCTCCGTGATTTGTTTACATTACATTAGCTGCTTAGCAGATAAGGTTTCTCCTGACAGTGCCATCTGAGGCTCTGTGTCTTGCTGTATTGAATCCACTGTTGTACTGTTTATTAGTTCACTTAAGTTTTGAGACGCTCCCTTTGGATTCCTCACTCCCCCCTCCCCTTTCCCTCTCTCCACTGCAGCTTCATGACTCAGTGTGATTTGTTTACATCTTGCTCTCATGCTGAACGGAGGTCAGTACTTGGTCTGGTGGCAAATCCCCTTTAAGTTTCCATTTGATTCTACCAATAAGAACACTCTATTGGCGAGAGGTCGTTGCCCTTAAGAGCTAATATACTCTACAGAAGAGAGGTCCCTGCTTATAAGAATTTACACTCTATCGGAGAAAGATTCCTGCTCATAAGTGTTTATAATTAGTGTTGAGCGATTAGTATCGACAAAGTTGAAATCTGCACAGTGTTTATGGTGATCGGATTTTTTAGATCATGCGATAATTTATGTTAAAATCTGTGCATCATCTATTAAGATTGCACCTTTTTCGGCACTTCCTGTAATTTTGGCGGCCAGCAAATCAGATTACAGAATAGAGCAAGGTGAGATGTGTGTGCGACGTCATGACTGGGATGTGTATGGTTGCGATTGGCTGGAAAAATCACATGACCTCGTTTTTACATAGAACAGCGTTTCCTGTTCAGCCTCAGTGTCTCTCAGCGTCTCAGAGCAGAAGGACGTTGCGCTCTGCTTGTGTCCAAACAGCTCAGCGAAATTATTATATTTCTTCACAGAGAAACCTCTACTATTAGCTGTGATCCTTACAATTTAGTTAGATGAGAAATTGGAAAATTTTATATAGTTAGGTGGAGAATTTTAAAGGAGCATCTACCGCTGTAAAGTCACGGGGGGGGGGTGGGGGGGGGCCCCGCGGGGCGAACACAGACAAGCTCGATAAAGAATACTGGTTAAAGTTCACCAAGACTTAGTGTAGACATTGCAATAGCTTTATTATTAACAGTTTTCTATTGAAATATTTCTGGATATTGGGCAGCCTGAACTTATAGGATACAAATAAACTTCTTTATATTTAAACTAGCAAAGGGCTCATTGTTAGGGCAAAACTCCACTTTTATATCAAAAAACATTTCAATAGTGTTCATTTAATTTTGCCCATTTATTGATATTAAAATGC
>JAODAL010030638.1:0-49615 GCA_025379985.1 Phyllomedusa bahiana
AAAAAAGAATCATCCCAAGTAATTGACGCCAATTTTTAGAAAGTATCGGCGCACTTTATACTGAATTAATGCGCCTAAAACTGGCATGTCGTCCAAAATGTTTATTCTTTTTCAAAGTAGTACAAATATATTATATTACAAAACCAAGATACCAGTAATAGTTCCACAAGTATGTAAAAAATCCATATCTTTATATCAAACTAGATAAAAATAAATCACATATAAACACAGTATAATAATTTAAAAGACAAAAAAATGTAGCCAATGGGAAGAAGCAGCACCGACTAAGTTAATAGTAAATTTCAAAAATCCATAATAAGCATCATCATTAGAGATGGGCGAATCGATTCTAACGAAGTGGAATTCGTTTAGAATTTCAGGAAAACTTCAGTTCGGAACGAAGTCGATGTTTGGGGGACTTCAGGTGAACAAAGTGTGCTTTTGATTGATAAAATGGCTGCGAGCACATGGCGTTACATGGGGCAAAGCAATCTGGGAGGAAGAAGGGCATAGCTTGCATGACGTGCAGAGATAAAGCCAATCAGAGACCGGCGGGATTCTGTGTCGTCACCGCACTATATAAGTCCGGGCGCAACGCTGGGAGCTCATACCGCTCTCACTGTACTGATTAGGGAAGTTTGCTGCCGCGGCTGCTTGTAATGGCTCTTAATGAAGAACTGATTTTTATACAGCGATTTTTAGGGGGTGTCTCAGCTTGACTCAGAGACTGCTTCTCTTAACGTTCTGTTTCTGATTTATGGGGTATTGGATCTGAAGTCCAGTGTGCGTCCAATGCAGCTGCATATATATTTTAATGCAATCTGCTCACAGCACATTGAATATCCAAGGGGGATCTAAGCCTGTTCCTGTTGTATTCATTTAAAGAAACAGCGTTTTTACAATACAAATACCACTTCATTTTTGGCTGCTCAATTCTTTTGCGCAATTTACATCCAGGGGTTAATTAAACGTTGTTCTGCTGTTGTGGTGACTAAAAGAAACCGTCTTTTTCACCGCCATAAAATATATTTTTCCTGCAGCCTAATTCACAAGCGAAGGTTAATTACAATTTTTTCTCTTGTTGTGTAGCGTAGAAAACACGCCATTGTAACACGCTACAAAGCTCGTAGTTTGTGGTTGCTCAATTGTTTGGCGCAATTTACATCCAGGGGTTAATTAAGCGTTGTTTTTCTGCTGTGGTGAGAAAAATAAACCGTCTTTCACCGGCAAAAAACACATTTTTCCTGTAGCCTAATTCAGAAGCGAAGGTTAATTACAATTTTTTCTCTTATGTAGTGTAGAAAACACGGAATTGTAACACGCTACAAAGCTCGTAGTTGTTGGTTGCTCAATTCTTTTTGCGCAATTTACATCCAGGGTTTAATTAAGCGTTTTTCTGCAGGTGAACTCAGTAAAAGAAACTTTGTTTTTCACCGCCACAGAAGAAATTCTGTAGCATAATTCATATCCGAAGGTTAATTAAGCCTGTTTGTGCTTTTATATTCAGTAAAATACACAGAGTTTTTAAACGGCACATACAAGTCAATTTTTCCTGCCCATTTGTGGAGCGCAATTTACATCCAAGTGTTACCCAAGCTTCTTAGTGGGTTCATTTGGAGTCAAATACAGGGTGTGTATTTATCATATACAGATATCTTCATCAAACAGTGTCTGTACATTTTAGAACAAACAGTATGTCAGACAGAGAGGTGGCAGGCTCTTCACCTGCGAGTGGCAGAGGCACAAACATTCCAGGCCCAGGTCACAGCACAGCAAGGGGACGTCGCAGCAGGGGTCACTCGGTGAGGCCACAACTGCCGCTGTCATCTAGTGGCCGTGTGCTGACTAGCAACCCAAGGGTTCTTGATTGGTTGACTAGGTCATCCACTTCCTCCCAGAGGACATCTGACAACCCCAGCCAAGAGTCAGTGGGAACGTCAGACACAACCCTTAGTTGGCATGGCCCGGGAGCGGGTCAGCGGCCCTCACCCGTCCTCAACCCGCCTCTGTCCCATCCGGTTCCCTCAGCCAGAGATCTACTATGTGGTCTGGGCTCAGCGCCACTATATAGTGAGGATGAACAATTTGAGGAGGGTAGTCAGCAGCTACTTGGCGGCAAAGAAATGGGGCCAATATCCCCTGCTTCTTGCAGTAGGCGGCAAAGTATAGATGTGGAGAGTGGCATGGGAGGTCATGTTGTTAAGGGGGGCAGCCTCTGCATTCCAAGACCGGTGATGAGGACAGCAGTAACGATGAAACACAAATAGATGATGATGTAGCCGACCGCACTTGGGAGCCGGGTGAGGCAAGGGCTTCATCATCGTCAGGAGAAGAGGGCGTCAGCTTGCATGTCAGGCAGCGGCGCAGCCAGCAAGTGGGTTGTGTGGCCGTGAGTCAGCAGGGTAGCAGCAGTGTGAGGTCGGGAGCCAAGCGGCCACGGGGTAAAAAACCCGCTTCGCAGGTCCAAGAAAGTAGCGGCACAGGGGCTCAGCGAGGCAGCGGCGGTAGTAGTCACTCAGTGCGGAGCGTTGGCGGTAAAATCCGATACTCGGCAGTGTGGCAGTTCTTTGCTAAGACACCGGAGGAGCCGAATATGGGTATATGTAGAATCTGTGGGCAGAAAGTGAAGCGTGGCCAGGGAGCTAACGTTGGCACCACAGCCCTGCGTCAACACATGCAGCGTCACCATCCGGTGGCCTGGGAGAAACGTGGCTCAGATGTGGTGGTCCATCCTGCCGCCGCAGCAACAGCAGCAGCAGCGCCCAGTGGCACGCATGCCATTGCAGCCAGTCAAGGCTCCACCACCTCTGCAGAAGGGAGCTGTTTCTCTTTGACATCATCTCCCGGTCCAGATGCTCCTGCTCCTCGCTACTCATGGTGCCAGCAGTCGTTCAGCGAGGCGATTGCAAAGAGACAACAGTATGCGTCCAACCATCCTAAGGTGCAGAAGCTGACCATGCTCCTGTCCAAGATGTTGGTACTGCAGTCCCTCCCTTTCCAACTGGTGGACCCTGCACCGTTCAGAGAACTAATGGCTTGTGCCGAGCCGAGATGGAGAGTTCCAAGCCGTAATTTATTTTCCAAAAAGGCAATACCAGCACTTCATAAATATGTAGAACAGAAGGTGGGCCAGTCCTTGAGCTTATCAGTTTGTTCCAAGGTGCACGGCAGTGTGGACGTCTGGAGCTGTAACTACGGTCAGGGCCAGTACATGTCCTTTACGGCCCACTGGGTGAATGTGCTTCCTGCCCAGGCACACCAACCACTTGGACAGACGCCGCTTTCTCCTCCACGTTGTCAAACTGCGGCTCCTGCGCCAATGTCCGCCTCCCTCCTCCTCCACCACCACCATCTCAGCCTCCACAAGTACTGCTCCATCATACCACGGGATGAATAACGTCATTCCACTGCTTCATGTCCTGGAACAGATGCTGAAAAATCTGTCTGGGCAGGGGACTGGAGACATGGCGACTACATCTCGCGGCCACATGAGTCCGGTGGGGACTGAAATGGAGGAGGAGGAGGACATTGGAGCAGAAGCATTGTCTGGTGAAATGAGTGGATTTTCTACCCAGGTGACAAGAGAGGAGGAGCAGGAGCAGCTGGAGGAGGTAGATGGAGAGGAGGAAGACAGGCAGATGACCCGCAAGCACCGTGGCAATATACATGGAGATGGAGGCAGGGAGCCCCTCGGAGTCACTTGTACAGATGGCCCGCAGCATGCTGATTTGCCTGCTAGTGACAGCCGAATAGTCAGCATCCGCGAGGGATGACTTCTGGCTCTCCACCCTATTGGACCCTCGCTACCGGTCCAAAATGGGAGCCTTTTTCCCAGCTGTTGAGAGGGAGGACAAACTCAAATACTATAGGGAAATCCGTAATCAGTTGGCCGCTGCCTATGTGCGGCATCGTCCCCCCTCTGACAGGTCTGACCGGGGGGTTCTTCAGCGCTCATGTACTACTGCCGCGGCTGCTGGGGGAAGGTGGGGGGGTCGGAGCAATACCAGCTCCATCAGCAGCAACCTAAGTCTGGAGTCACTGATGAGCAGCTTTCTTCACCCGCCTAGTGAGGAGGGCAGTCGACAGCAGCAGCAGCAGGACCTGGAGCAGACTCTGAACCAACAGGTGGTGGCCTACTTGGACAGCACTCTGCCACCCCAGTTAGAAGATCTGCTGGACAACTGGGCAGCCAAACTGGATGTGTGGCCGCAACTTGCCGAGTTTGCAGTGGAGAAGCTGTTCTGCCTGGCCAGTAGTGTGGTATCAGAGCGGGTGTTCAGTGCGGCGGGGGCCATCGTTATCCCAAGGAGAACCCGCTTGTCCACGGGAAATGTGGAGTGACTGACCTTTGTCAAGATGAATCAGGCGTGGATCGGCCAGGATTTCCACACACCAATGCCTTAGGCGTCAGACTACATCAGCCATGACGCCTCACCCAAACTGTGAGAAATGAGTCTGGGTTCAAACTACTGGCCTCAGCCACTATTCTGATGCCGCCATCCGCCTGATGCCACAGATCTGCTGACAGTTTCTCCATCTGCCTCCCACCATCTTTACCAGGGACTGGTATTGCCACCCACCTCCACACTCTGTCATTGTGCCACTGTCTGACCTCATGCTGCTGCTGTGGCTGCTGCCGTGACCTCCACACTGTGTCATTGTGCCAATCTCTGACCTCATGCTCTTGCTCCTGCCGCCGTCACCTCCACTCTCTGTCATTGTGCCACTCTGTGGCCTATTCCTGTTTTTGCCACCTCCAGAATGTGATTGTGCCACTGTCTGACCTCATGCTGCTGCCACCGTCACCTCCACTCTCTGTCATTGTGCCACTCTGTGGCCTACTCCTGTTTTTGCAACCTCCAAAATGTCATTGTGCCACTGTCTGACCTCATGCTGCTTCTGCCGTCGCCTCCACTCTCTGTCATTGTGCCACTCTGTCGCCTACTCCTGTTTTTGCCACCTCCAGAATGTCATTGTGCCACTGTCTGACCTCATGCTGCTGCTGTGGCTGCTGCCGTGACCTAGACACTGTGTCATTGTGCCACTCTGTGGCCTATTCCTGTTTTTTGCCACCTCCAGAATGTCATTGTGCCACTGTCTGACCTCATGCTGCTGCCACCGTCACCTCCCCTCTCTGTCATTGTGCCACTCTGTGGCCTACTCATGTTTTTGCCACCTCCAGAATGTCATAGTGCCACTCTCTGACCTCATGCTGCTGCCGCCGTCACCTCCACTCTCTGTCAATGTGCCACTATGTGGCCTACTCCTGTTTTTGCCACCTCCAGAATGTCATTGTGCCACTTTCTGACCTCATGCTGCTGTGGCTGCCGCCGTCACCTCCACACTATGTCACTAATGTTGCCACCTGAGCTCTCAGCATGTTTTTTTCCAGCTTTCGCTAGCATGACTTTATCAGGCAACATTCCCGCTTCAGTTTTTTGGTCAGTTTTGCTCTCTTAAGTGCCCAGGGATTTTTATAGCGAAGCGATTCTAAGAGCGGCGGCAGTCATGTGCGTGTCATACTAAAACACAACATTGTATGAAGACCAAACCAAGCTCCCTCTGCATATTTAAGCATGGCACAACGTTCTACAGCACCCTGCAGGCTCCGTGCAGCATGGAAATAGCTGTTTTTTAATGTGATTCGTCCCAAAGTAGTTTGGAACGAAGTTATTTTTTGTCGGGAAATTCGGCGAAGTGAGCGAACCGAATTTCGAGAAATTCGCCCATCTCTCATCATAGAAAATGGTGTGGCATTATTCAATGTAGTTACAAATATATAAAATAATTAGTAATAAAGTGCAAAGTGCATATCATATTGCATAAATAGTATAAAGTTCATATGAATACAAAACATGCAAATCAATGTCCTATAGATATAGTGAAGTGCATATATAAACAAAAAAATGTTCAAGTAAGGAATCAAACCACCATTAACAATGTGAAATCAATGCACTCAATACAAAAAAGGAAAACACCTCCTATAGAAATGCAAGTGAGTACTATATTCACATAACCAAATAACGCTATTACATAAAAAATTACCCCAGAAGGTGCTTGCTAAAAGAGATCCCGACGCGCGTTTCGCATATCAATTCATCAAGTTAAATATTTATGCACATACTTCTGCCCAGCAGGCTTTTGTTACCCGGAGCAAAATGTTGGAGTAATGCAAATTGAGGTAGACTAAAAAATAAATACAAAATTCAAGAAGCAACTTTTTTATTTATTATTTGTTATTAAGCCTACCCCATTTTTTGTGAGACACATTTCACTGTACTATAACTTCCATATCTAATATTCTAATATTCTTAATATTTTACCAATATTTTTACAGTTAATACGTTAAATGAAAATTTGAAAAAACATTAATAAATATAATATGGAGCTGTTGAAAGTGATATTTCCTGGAACCTAGGCTGGGATGTTTAAAATACTGGTTGGTTTCAAAGCTGGTTTCAAACACTATTGTAGTGATTTTATAGCTAATTTGAAGTAAGGTAGACATATTTATTAACATTTAATGCATTTTAAATTTATGCACTGAAATAGGTATATAAGTTCATACTACAGTAAATGTATTTTGAGGACACTGCTCCACAAGCTTAATTCAGATATTTCCATTAATGTTCCTATACTTAGCTTATTCATTCAAGTGCATATACATTGACATCAATTTCATGTCTTTCTGATCAACTCACTCTAATATCAAACTAAAATTACTTTCTACAAATTCACTGGCAAGCTAAATTGAGTTATTCAAATATCCTAGGGTCAGACGAGAAATCTAAATTAAATATAATTTCCTTTCTATTTCCTTACATTTCAGTAAACTATTTAAAGTCCAGAAATCAAGTCACTCAAATGATAAAAAAAAATCAACCAATACAGAGTCTGACTTGCAAGATATTTTACATATAGGAATGAAATACAACCTTTTTAAAGCCATTATTAAATATGGCAAGTAGCCATTTACATAAGGCTCTGAGTGTGTAGAAGAAGATTTTAGCCAAAATGTATAAATGGCTAAACACAGTTAGTTAGATCAATGGCAACCTTTTGTGATTATACTAATTTTATATAGAGAGATTTTGTCATTTCTTTAATCTTATTGTTATGGGTGCTATTTTTCTAAATCTACTTCAGTTTATCACTTTTAAATTAGATTAATTATAATTTGTTGTCATGGTGTAACAAATGGGAGGTATTCTTCTTTAATTTTCACCTCTCCCTTATATCTGATCTCTTGTGAGGCAGTTTCTATGCAATCACTTCATACAACTTTTATAGCAGTTCAGCTGGCCAGTTAACATACCTTTGAATTTACCATAGAAGATTGGATCATTTCTAGCTTCTGAAGACAGAAACATCTCAGCAAAAACTATAATCAAAACCAGCAAGCTTTACAGAGAAGTTGTCTAGAATGCTTTTGCATTCAGTTCTAGAGTCCATTTGCTTCTTGTCCCGTCTAGCCTTCCATGCTCTGCCTAAGGAATCTCTGAGTCTTATGGCTCCTTACTATACCAGTGTAAGTTGTACATTAGGGATAGCAATTGAGTTATTTTCTTGGAAAGAATAGGGTCAGACGGGTCTTGGTGTATGGGTAAGATGTCAGGGAGAGGTTTAAGGTAAGTCTCAGGGACAGTTAGCTGTTAGGGTCAGTTATCATTTTCCATTGTCTTGTTTACAGATTTAACTAACTCATGGTGTCACTACCAACCATGTTATTGCCCTGCTGTCCATCTAGTTAATCATCTAATGGTAAGACCATATAGTTATAAGATGATAAATACTTTATATAATTATTGCGTGCAACTGCTGATTGACTGTCCTATTTAGTTCTGATTATAGTCTGGAGTCTACTAGAATTGTTAAGCACAAGGCCTACAGACATAAGAAAAAGGAAGAAGAGCTAGGACTCTGTGCCACCATTTGGATTTAGCATTTCTCAGGTCACATCTGACACACAGTATTCAATTCTGCACTGTGGAAGGCCAAACACCCCACTCTGCACTGTGGAAGGCCAGACAGCTGTCTGCAGCTGAATATTTTGTTTTGTTTTACATCCAGTTCTATTGCAAAGCTCAGGTAGTCAGATGTGACCCGAGGAATGCTACAACTAATAGGTAGTGAAGAGTCATGGCTCTTTTTCCTTAAGCATATTTGAAGATATTAAAATGTCAGTTGATTAACATGGTGCCTTTCTCTAATGTGGAACATTTCGGGAGTTTTTAATTAAAATGAACATGGAAATACAATTTAACTTTGAAAAGTTGCATGTGAAAGTATTCTAGAGTCAAATGTAAAGTATCTATCAAACAGCTATAGCATGACCAAAACTGGGTCATGCAGCAGGACAATGATCACAAGTATGCCAGCAAATCTAAAACAGAATGGTGGAATAGTACAGAATCAAGTGCAATGGCCTAGTCAAAATCCAGACCTCAATCCAATTGAAATCTTGTGGCAAGACATTAAGAGAGCTGTGCATAAATACCTGCTCACAAACCTCAATGAATTAAAGCAACTTTGTAAAGAAAAGGGGGTCAAAATTCTTCCAGAATGATGTTTGAGACTGATAAAGTCATGCGGAAAATAATTTCTTCAAGTTTTTCCTTCTAAAGGTATTCTACAAGCTATTGATTTATGGAATGAACTTGTTTTTTTATGCAAGGTATCTGCATTTTGGCTTTATTTTTGCTAAATAAATAATGACATGGTGGAATCTATTTTGTGTTGTTGATCATTTGAGGCTGTATTTACCTTAGACCTTTTAAAATTGTTTTTATTATGCCCTTACATGTAAAAACAGAATTAAAAAAGTGCACTTTTTTCTCTCATGACGCTAGCTGGTGGCAAGGTAAATTTGCTGGATCAAATTGGATTTGGCATATGACTACACTGGGAAGTGGAGTCTATAGATCTCCTTGCTTATCACCTTATAATCCCTATACAAGGATCTGGATTTTGCTGAAGGGAATCCTCAGGTCACTTTCTTTAGCTAAGTTCACAATACAACAGCTGATGTTACTTAGTGCATCAGCATAGAAGGCATGAAGACATTGTCATGTAAGCAGAAAGCCTGAGCATGCAGAATTTATTCATCACAGCTAGTGATGAGCGATTGTGTCAACTATAGTTATCAAATCGATAGTCGATATCGGCAATTATCATGCCGATAGTCGATAGTCTATAACAGATTATCGCCGATGACCATTAAAGTCTATGGGAGAGGAACAACAGCTTCATTCTAACACCCAAACAGGGCTGGAGAAGCTGGAATTAACATCCACAACAGGAAACTGGATACGTGCTACATCTTAGGCAAGAAATTATGCAACAAGAGTCACAGAAAAAAAGTCACAGACTATTCACTATCCCTGTCCTGTACCACAGCATGACCCTTAAACCTGCATGACCTACAAATTAAAAAGTGTCAGAAGACAGTATTATTTGAACCATCATTTTAGTTGAACTGGACATTGCTATCCCTGTCCTGGAACGCAGCATGACCCTCAAACCTGCATGACCGACAGATTAAAAAGTGCCGGAAAAAGGAGTCTTTGAACCACCATTTTAGTTGAACTGGACATAGACTATTCCTGTCCTGGACCGCAGCATGACCCTTAAATCTACATGACCCACAGATTAAAAAGTGCCGGAAAAAGGAGTCTTTGAACCACTATTTTAGTTGAACTGGACATAGACTATACCTGTCCTGGACCGCAGCATGACCCTTAAATCTACATGACCCACAGATCAGATTAAAAAGTGCCGGAAAAAGGAGTCTTTGAACCACCATTTTAGTTGAACAGGACATTGACTATACCTGTCCTGGACCGCAGCATGACCCTTAAATCTACATGACCCACATATTAAAAAGTGCTGGAAAAAGGAGTCTTTGAACCACCATTTTAGTTGAACTGGACATAGACTATACCTGTCCTGGACCGCAGCATGACGCTTAAATCTACATGACCCACAGATTAAAAAGTGCCAGAAAAAGGAGTCTTTGAACCACCATTTTAGTTGAACAGGACATTGACTATGCCTGTCCTGGACCGCAGCATGACCCTTAAATCTGCATGACCCATAGAACCATAACACAAAATCAACATTGTTCTTCCTTCAGTCCCTGAGATTTACAACTGCCCAGTAGGACTAGCAGTTGATAGTTTTCAACAAACTATCGTACAAATGCACGATTAGCGCCAAACTGAGACGCACTGAGTGAAATAGAAGTATTAAAAAGTTATATGGATTAATATGGTGGCCTTTGCACCACTGACTACAGGTGTAATTTACTATCAAATATGTATTACACAATATGCGTACAGCTGAGCTCTATGCGCCAAACAGGCGCACGGACTGCAATAAGAGTATTTAAATGTTACAGTGGTGGCCAAAAGTATTGGCACCCTGCAATTCTGTCAGATAATACTCAGTTTCTTCCTGAAAATAATTGCGATCACAAATTCTTTGGAATTATTATCTTCATTTAATTTGTCTTCAATGGAAAACCACAAAAAGAATTGTCATAAAGCCAAATTGGATATAATTCCACACCAAACATAAAAAAGGAAATTCCAAGACAAGGCAGTCAGCTCACCTCTCGTGTGAATAGCAACCTCCGGAGTGCACGGAGGGACTGGAGCTGTCCCCAACAGATATCCGTAGAAGAAAGTGACTTTTCCAGCAACATCCGGGTGAAGTAAAAAGGTCCAACTTTTATTTAAATATAATTAAAAATAAATAAATCATAAAACAAAAAAAAATAGACAGAAGAACGATGTAACCGCTAACGCGTTTCGGAAGACAAGCTTCCTTAATCATAGCATCCTGATAGTAACAATCGAGCTTCATTATATAGTTCAAAGCCAATCAGTTCACATGTGTGGCTAGAAAAAGTTAACCTCTTATGTGCCAACATTAAACATAAATATATGCACACAAGAAGAAAAAAAAAAAAAAAAAAAGGTAAAACTTAAAAACATGATCATAATTCTGTCAGTAAATAATATAATAATAAACAAGAAATGTACATACAAAAGCAATAAATTGATATTCAAAAACAAAACAAAATAAAAAAAAAAAACCCCAAAAACTAGATCAATACTGATACATGAGATCCTGTCTTCTATTTAATCCCTGTGGGGAACGGGTAGCCAATTTGAAAATCCACCATACTTCTCTGCTCAATAATTTTTTATGATGGTCGCCCCCTCGCAATGGTCTACTCACTTTTTCAATGCCCATAAAGGTAAATCCCTCCGTACTCCCCCCATGTGCCTCCAAAAAATGCCTAGATGCTGCCGAGATACCCACACCTTGAGATGATCTAATATCTGAAAGATGACGTCTGATTCTGATTTTCAATGGTGTAGTAGTGCAGCCAACATATTGTAAATTGCACAGGTGACATGTAATGAGGTAAATAACATATTTTGTGTTACAATTAATATAGGATAACACATCATAACAGTGATTAGTACTGCTTGCCTTGAATTTTTTAGAGACATCTGCAAAACCGCATGCAATGCAGCGGTTATGGCCACACTTGTAAAAACCTTTAACTGTTAACCAGTGTCCCTCTCTCCTACCCATATCTGATAGAAAAAGGCTAGGTGACAACAAGGAACCTATGGTCATACCCCGTTTGGAGACGTACTGGATGTTTCCATTGCAAACAATATTCCCCATTTCCGAATTCATTAATAAAGGAAGATGTTTTTTAATAATGGACACAATACTGTTGAACAGGGGGCTATACATGGTAAAAATACCACTGTGTCTGATTTGGAGAGCTTTACTTTCTTATCTCGATCTTTCAAGAGACTCTCTCGTGATATAAATGCTACTTTATTGGCTGCTCGATCTAATGACCAGTGTGGATAGCCCCGTTCTCTTAATCTGTTAAAAAGTTCCTTCCGACTTGTGACATATTGCTGACTTGAAGTACAGTGCCGTTTGGTCCTGATGAGTTCGCCTACTGGTATATTAGTAAGTACATGGGCGTGGGTGGCAAGATGTAGCATATAATGTAGTATTGCGGGCCATATTTTCCTAAATGGAGAGATATCAATATTTCCCTCAATAGTGCCAGCCAATGTAACATCCAAAAAATCCACCCTGGACATATGCCACTCCAGAGTGAACTTCAAGTTCATATCATTGGAATTGATGTATGTACCAAATTGTAGAGCAGTGTCCCTATCTCCCACCCACACCAGGAGCAGGTCGTCTATATAACGACCATACCACCTGATGTGGGGGGAGAAAGGACACAATTCAGAGAGCAGGTATCGCTCCTCCCAGGCCGACATATAAATGTTAGCCAGGGAAGGAGAGAACCTAGCTCCCATTGAAGCACCACGACACTGTAAAAAATAAGACCTGTCAAAAGAGAAATAATTGTGTCTGAGCAAAAAGTCAACACTCAAAATGATGAATTCATTTAAGGAGTCAGAATAGGAACTAAAGCGATGTAGATGTGAAGTAAGATAATCAATAGCTAGATCATGTGGAATAGATGGATATAAGCTAACTACGTCACAGGTCACCCAGGAACAGTGCACGTCCCAGGGAGCCTGTGACATCACAGTCACTAAACTCTTTGTGTCTTTAATAAATGCTGGTAACTGAATAACCAAAGGCTGCAATAAAGTGTCTATCCATGCTCCTAATGGTTCTCCCAAAGAGCCCATGCCTGCTACAATAGGGCGCAACGGTGGAGGGAAAATATTCTTATGTATCTTGGGAAGGGAGTGAAAGATAGGTGTGACCGGATGAGCAACAAAAAGTTTATTAGCCAGTGTTGTTGAAATGGCTCCCATAATAATATCATCTTCTAAATGTTTCCTCAGCTTTGTCTGAAATAAGCTGGTGGGGTCTGCCGGCAAGGGACGGTATGTGCTGGTATCTTCCAGCAACTGAAAATTACGTTTTTTATATAACCCTGCATTTAACAGTACAACCGCACCACCCTTGTCCGCAGACCGAACCAGCAAATCAGTATTCAAACGAAGTGCTTTAATAGCTGCAGTTTCCTGTCTGGTAAGATTAGATTTTGCAGCATCAAATTCCATGTTGTTATGTAAAGTTAAAAGATCATGTTCTATACGTTCCTGAAACAAATCCATTCCCCTTGGTCTCGATTGTATTGGATAAAAATCGCTGCGAAAGCCCAAATAGTCTGGACAAGCTGATTCGCCACTAGATAAGCACTCACTTCCTAGACCTCTTAATAGAGAGATGTTACAATTATCCTGAAAAGAAAAATATGTATCAACATTAGAAGTATCAATTTGATTCTCCACAACCATTTGTCTAGTACTTGTACCTTGATCTAGCATCACATTAAGAAAATGACTTTTAAGCGTCAAAGCTCTAGCAAATTTATTAACGTCCAATAAAGTTCTATACAGATCAAAGTTCCTTGTGGGTACAAACCCCAAACCTTTGGACAGCACTGATATTTGAGTGTCAGTCAAGATGTAGCTAGAAAGGTTAACAACTGGATTTTCACAAGAATAGTTTAATACTTGCGATTGCGAGACCTTTGGATCCTTCTGTCCTTTGGACCCCCTGTGCTTCCTTCCTGCTCTTCGGCAATGGCGGGAACTACCCCGCTCTGCTTGCCCTTTTTTGAGGGTTTACGTCGTACTACAGGTGTGTCCATACCTGAAGCATCTGAACTCTCCTCCGACGTCACAGGTGCAACAGGATGAGTGGAAGAATCCAGATCAGGAAAGGAGACTTTGTTGCGTCTTTCATGATAGTAAGGAGAATGATTCTTCAATATAGATCTTGGAAAGGATCTTTGCCGCCAGGTATAAACGTTGTTTCTCTCGTAATCAGCAGTGTCTCTTTGGAATTTTCGGCTTTTATATGCAATGATGCTTTCCTCCATTTTGTGTAGATTCAACACTATTTTATCCAACATCACCTTGTATTTGGCAGAGGAGTCGTGAGGACGGATAGATTCTTTTAGTAAAGCAATGTCCTGATTAATGGTCTCCCGTGAAACTTCCTCCTGCTTAATCAGAAGGTTCATGAGTTTAAAGGAGCAATCACTCAACGTCCTGTTCCACTCCTCCATAAACTCATTGGTACAGGAACCCGTGGGAAACTTCTTAATACGTAGTCCCCTCGGAATCATCTTCTTGTCAAGGTAGGATTGTAAAGTAGTTTGATCCCACCACAGCTTCAGCTCTTTCACCATGAGGCGCTCCAGTCTGGTCATTAAGAAGTTAACATCCGTTTGCACGGCTTCTGTTGTAGAATGACCCGCCTCTGTCAGGGAAAATATACGAGCTGCTTTCAAAAGTCTTCCTGGGACCGCTGAGGCTGCATCAGTACGGTTTGTATTGTCAGATTGTTGCGACATTTCTTAATAATGTTACACAGTTGGATAATCTTTAACAATGTTCCAATTCGTTAATACGTGATGTGATGAGGGAGCACGAGCAGTTTCTCCATAAGTAAGCAGGAAATTCCAAGACAAGGCAGTCAGCTCACCTCTCGTGTGACTAGCAACCTCCGGAGTGCACGGAGGGACTGGAGCTGTCCCCAACAGATATCCGTAGAAGAAAGTGACTTTTCCAGCAACATCCGGGGTGAAGTAAAAAGGTCCAACTTTTATTTAAATATAATTAAAATAAATCATAAACAAAAAATAGACAGAAGAACGATGTAACCGCTAACGCGTTTCGGAAGACAAGCTTCCTTAATCATAGCATCCTGATAGTAACAATCGAGCTTCATTATATAGTTCAAAGCCAATCAGTTCACATGTGTGGCTAGAAAAAGTTAACCTCTTATGTGCCAACATTAAACATAAATATATGCACAAAAAAAAAAAAAAAAAAGAGGTAAAACTTAAAAACATGATCATAATTCTGTCAGTAAATAATATAATAATAAAAAAAAAATGTAAATACAAAAGCAATAAATTGATATTCAAAAAAAAAAATGTTGCTGGAAAAGTCACTTTCTTCTACAAACATAAAAAAGGGGGTGGACAAAAGTATTGGCACTGTTTGAAAAATCATGTGATGTTTCTCTAATTTGTGGTTTCTAGTTAAAAGCCACTATACTAGACCTAAGACAGGTACTTGGTTACAACAACCTAAAGGCTCCTTTAGATGCGGCGACTACTCTTTTTGTCCACTTGTAGAGAAATCCACCATCTTTCCTGATAACAGAGACGTCAAAGAATTTAACATCAATTATTTCATCAATTGCAAATTTACCCACGTGGTTTATTTTGTGATATGTACTTGTGACATGAGATATGTGGGTAAGACGTCTAGAAAACTTCGCCGCAGAATAGGGGAACATCTGGGCGATATTCACCATAAACGTGACACCCCTATTGCGCGGCATGGAGGCAATGCAAATTGTCTCAAATGGCGTGGGATTGACCGTATAGGTCCATCCCCTAGAAGGGGAGACATTGATCGTCTTCTCCTACAGAGGGAGTGTCTATGGATTTTACAAACACAGACACCCTTTGGACTTAATGAACATCTGGATTTTAGCAGTTTTCTGTAAATCCGATGTAAATGATTTCTTACAGTCTAATTGTTCTTACAATATTTGTCTATTTTAATTCTTGGTCACAGTGGAATTTCTATGGAGAGGAGGCTACAGGCAATAAGGCAAAAATTTATATATACCTCCTCTGTCTGTTCAGTGCTGTAAATAGTATTTACATCTGACCCTTATTTGGAGATCACCTTTGGGTATTCTCTGCCGATAAATGTCGTCATGTTATTAATATGATGCGGGCATGAACTGTGTCTAGCATCTTTACTATGCACAAGCGCCTGTGCTTTCGCTCGGACGCTGTAGTGGTCCGCGTATGCGCCGTAACCATAGACGCGGCTGCCGGCATCTCTGTGTCTTAGAGCGCACTACTCTGACGTCACATAGGCGCTGAGCGGTGCGCTTTATCTAGCGTGCACGCTCTGACAGTGGCGTCTTTCCAAAACAGCCGATGCTGTAACACCCGGATGGGGTGAAGGATCAGTTGCACTATCTAGGTAAGCAGCGCCTATTAGCTTTTCTGATTAAGTTTTTGAAATGTGATAAGTTTATTGTCTTAGCTGCTGCCTCGACCCTAAGTATACTTCTCTCCTCTTTCTTGTAGAGATAGAGATACCGCCAGCACCAGTAAGTAAGTTGCACATACTCTAAAACTATCATTGCCTGCCCTATCATTGGGGCACAAGAGATGAAGTTGCAATAATCTGGCAGGTGCTCTTTCTCTATTCCTGACTTTATATATTGATTATTAAAATCCTATATTTGGCCATATATTATTTCCCTATTTTCACACTGTCCCATGATGTGACCAAGTAATATCTTTTGAAGGGTCGAAACATGTTGGGATGGGACTACTAATCTTTGTAGGGCCAACTTAGATAGGGTCAGGTTGGTGACGGGATTGCCCTTATCGGGGCGACATATCTGTTTATTTGATAGGATAGGGCAGTTTAGTTTAATTAGGGTTTTGTAGGTTTAACTAACATTATAGCTTTTCATTTTTTGGTTATATTTTGATCTTGTATTTTTTGATGTCACGTATTTATCAGGTTTTTAGATTCACTATTAAAAGTTATTTTTTATGACCTTTTTCCTCTACAGTTGATATAAAGAACCTTGACTAACATCCAAACAAGTTGAAGCTGCTCTGCAGTCCGAGGGTCCAACAGTGTCAACCCGTACTATCCTTCGGCGTCTGAATGAAAAGGGACTGTATGGTAGGATACCCAGGAAGATCCCACTTCTTACCCCGGGACATAAAAAAGTCAGGCTGGAGTTTGTCCAAACTTACCTGAGAAAGCCTAAAACGTTTTGGAAAAATGTTCTCTGGTCAGATGAGACAAAAGTAGAGCTTTTTGGGAAAAGGCATCAACATAGAGTTTACAGGAAAAGAAAAAGGCATTCAATGAAAAGAACACGGTCCCTATAGTCAAACATGGCGGAGGTTCCCTGATGTTTTGGGGTTGCTTTGCTGCCTCTGGCACTGGACTGCTTGACCGTGTGCATGGCATTATGAAGTCTGAAGACTACCAACAAATTTTGCAGCATAATGTAGGGCCAAGTGTGAGAAAGCTGGGTCTCCCTCAGAGGTCATGGGTCTTCCAGCAGGACAATGACCCAAAACACACTACAAAAAGCACTAGAAAATGGTTTGAGAGAAAGCACTGGAGACTTCTAAAGTGGCCAGCAATGAGTCGAGACCTGAATCCCATAGAACACCTGTGGAGAGATCTCAAAATGGCAATTTGGAGAAGGGACCCTTCAAATCTCAGGGACCTCGAGCAGTTTGCCGAAGAAGAATGGTCTAAAATTCCAGTAGAGCATTGTAAGAAACTCATTGATGGTTACCTGAAGCGGTTGTTCGCAGTTATTTTGGCTAAAGCTTGTGCTACCAAGTATTAGGCTGAGGGTGCCAATACTTTTGTCCGGCCCATTTTTTGGAGTTTTGTGTGAAATGATCAAAGATTTGATTTTTGTTTCATTCTCTTTTGTGCTTTTTCATTGCAAGCAAAATAAATGAATATATTAATACCAAAGAATTTGTGATTGCAATCATTTTCAGTTAGAAACTGAGTATTATCTGACAGAATTGCAGGGGTGCCAATACTTTTGGCCACCACTGTATATGGATTAATATGGCGGCCTTCGCACCACTGACTACAGGCATAATTTACTATCAAATATGTATAACACAGTATGTGTACAACTGAGCTCTTTGCGGCAAACAGAGGCACGGACTTCAATAAGAGTATTTAAATTTTATATGGATTAATATGGTGGCCTTCGCACCACTGACTACAGGCGTAATTTACTATCAAATATGGATAACACAATATGTGTACAACTGAACTCTTTGCGGCAAACAGATGCATGGACTACAATAAGAGTATTTAAATTTTATATGGATTAATATGGCAGCCTTCGCACCACTGACTACAGGCGCAATTTACTGGGAAATATGTATAACACAATTTGCATACAACTGAGCTATAAGCGCCAAACAGACGCATGGACTTCAATAAAACTATTTAAAAGTTATAGGGATAAGTTATGCCGGTTTTTTGGGAACACTGACACGCAGTGATTGCAATAGAACTGAAAATACAGGGACAATTTCAACTCCTAACATGGTTTGCTGGCCAAAAAGGTGGTAAAAAACAATTCTTTTTAAATTGAAGATCACAGAACACACTGAGCTGCAAAATATCTTCCTTTCAAATGCCTCTCCTCGTGCCGCTCCCCACTCACCTCCCGCAGTGATTGCAATAGAACTGAAAACACAGGGACAATTTCAACTCCTATCAGAGGTCTGCTGGCCAAAAAAGTGGTAAAAAAATATTCTTTTTCAATTGAAGATCACAGAACACACTGAGCTGCAAAATATCTTCCCTTCAAATGCCTCTTGTATTAGGAGAGACTATCTCTCAGAGCTGTTAGAACAGCTATTGGTTTAAACGCAGAGAGACATGTCTTGCTGTGAAGTGTGATAGACAGAGTATGAGCTCAAACAGGAAATGCAGTTGCATAGATAAAACGAGGTCACGTGATTTTTGCAGCCAATGAGATCCATACACTGCAAAGTGGTGTCGTTGTACATCCTCCTCACCCCCCTCTATCCTCGGAGATGATTGGCTGGCTGCCAAAATGACAGGAAACGCTGAAAATGGTGCGCTAGTAATAGATAATCTGTAAGATTGTCACCTAAACTATCGCGTGATCGAAAATTTCCGATAAGCCTAAATAATATCGCTCATCCCTAATCACAGCTAACACAAAATATTTTAGGTTATGCAGATTTTGATCCCCACAAGAGGACAGGACAGACTGCAGAGATAAAAAGTAGTTAGAATCTCAACTGGGTCAGAACCAAAGAATCACAGTCTGAACAACACTTTCACAGCACACTCACTCTAAGGAATCTAGCTGCTCAGGCAAGAGGCAGCATGGTAGAGGTCCTTTAATTAAGGATACAGTTCAGTACCTTGGTGGGAGAAGAACAACAGCAGTGCACACTAGCCCTTTAAATGCTAGAACAACAGAACAGGACACAGCCAGTGGCTTAAGAAGTTAGAAAGAGAGTGACAGTATATTACTTTCTATGTCTGTGGAGTTTTTGGAACTTGCAAATAAAAACTGTAGCATAAATGTCTTGGCTTCCAAGACATTTACTTAGGACTAGTGTTGATCTAACTGTTCTAGGAAAAGTAAAGTTCCAGTAGAGTTTCTCAAATTTTTAGAACTCGAACCGAACATTTTACTTTACGTTCGAGTAAAG
This sequence comes from Phyllomedusa bahiana, assembly GCA_025379985.1. Classification (NCBI taxonomy): domain Eukaryota; kingdom Metazoa; phylum Chordata; class Amphibia; order Anura; family Hylidae; genus Phyllomedusa; species Phyllomedusa bahiana. The sequence goes on from JAODAL010030638.1 coordinate 19,322, forward strand.
TTCTAGTTCTAGTTCGACACACCATTTTCAGTTTCGTCTTCAGCGGCTACCTGGAATTTTGGTACCCCTCCAATCTTACCTTTCTGCCGTTTTGGCGGCCATCCAATCAGTGCAGAGCACAGAGAAATGTCAAAAACATCATCACTGAGGTGTAGGGCTCTCATTGGCTGCTAAAATCACATGACCATATTATATATATTTTACTGTAGTACCTTGTGAAGGCCATAATCAGCTCACTCTCTGTACTGTACAGACTGCTCTTAGCTAGTTAGATAGCATTTTCCTCTCCGTAGACATCAATAGTTATGGAGTTTGGTATTGCCGGCTGCATCTTTCCCACACCCAGAAGCTGTTATTTGGCAACATTTGCAGGCTCACATAACGACTCACTCTCATATACATGGATATATATTATACAGAGTGCTTGGATTAGTTAAATCATACTCAGTGCCCAAAAGTTCTGTTTTTGACGTTTTGGGGGTTCAGTAATTGTATAACACATCGTCTCCAAATCTCCTATGTGTTAAAGGGGCTTTTGGGCCCGCTCACGATGCAGGGCCCCACAGCAGCTGCTACCGCTGCACCTCCTATAGCTACACCCCTCTTGCAAGCTGTCCTCATCTTTTCAGTTAGCCATTCAAAGTAATTAAGTAATTTAGCCTCTCAATTTTTTTCTGGCACTCTTAGAGACCAGTTTTCCTCACTATGTTGTTCCACGTATCCATTTTACTGTTATGGATTGTAATTCCAGCATCTTCTCACCTGTATAGCTATAAAAATTAACCAGAACATCTTCTCCCATAGACTCACAAAAGTTCGAGGTTCTAATCAAACTAGAACTTTTTACTGTTCGCTCAACACTACTTAGGACCAAAGCCCTTCCAGTCCACAATATTTAAGGCTTACCTCTGGAGAATTCAAGGACTTCCTTGACCTCAAAGACTGCATCAGGACCTGAAACTGGTTTAAGAGTAATAGAAGGCTTGCTGGAAAAATGCCTAAGGAGCAGCTTGAGGGGAAAAAAACAAATAGGAGATCCACGGCTTGAAGTTCACTAGGTTCAATTGCTTAACAACTAAGACGGACCAAGTCAGCTTATAGCAAAGAATCTTTAGGCTGACATATTCAAAGAACAGCGATACGTTGTCACTGGAATATTAAAGGGATAGGCCTTTATTTCCTATCTGCTTAGGATTTAAAAAGAATGTCAGCCTCAGAATGAGATTGTTTATTAACTTTGCAATTTCAAAAGATATCTTTGACCAAGAAGTTTGCTACAGAAACTGTAGAGGATATTGTAAGAATAAGTAGATGAGAATGATGTCCATAGATGATATTAAAAAAAAAATGCAATGACCCATTAAACTCTCCAGAATGATTATTGTAGAACCTAGTTTAGTGTGTCATACTCACCAAGTCATCCTGTTAGAAAGGATACAAGGTAACAAAGATAATCCTCCTGGAAATGATTTACATGCTCTAACTGTCCATTGGTTTGCAAGTGATAAACTGAGGAGAGATCCAGTTTGATGTTCAATATACATAATGAAATGGTTTCTGAGGCAAGAAACAGAGAATATATTTTACGCAGTCCAACACACTGGTTGCAAAGTGCTTTCCACTCTCGCTCTGTAGACAATCTTGGTGTGTTTATCTTGGAGGGTGCTCAGTCCAGCTGTGACCAAAGACTGCTATCAACATTATGATTGAAATTAAAGTATTAAAGTCCATGTTCTTTATTACACGATTAGTGACCTTTCTAAAGCCATAGTTACCCAAAACTGGTATAAGATTACATATACTCTTAAACACTCAAAATTGATACCAGACACATCCCTTTTTTTTTTTTCTGTATGGAATCTAAAAGTTAATATAATAGAACAATCATTTCAAGTCAATTTTAAAACACTGGCAATCACTAGATCATCATAATACATTAATCTTAAAAAACAGTATAATAAAACTACTGTACTATATCCTCACACAGAACAGGGAAAAAGGACACAGGAAATGCATTTACTTCTAACAAGGGTTTCTATGGGTCTGGATGGAATCAGGGGCAAAGGCAATTTTTAGTTAATACAAGGCTTCTTCAGCTGGGAGGTTCAATTCTTGGTACTGTTCCTATTCTTTCTTAGAGCATGGTTAGAACAATTGGTTTAACCAGAGTATAAAAATGGGAAATGAACTAACAATAATAAATATCAAACCCCAGAAAATGGTTGCTTGCATGTAAACCTTAAGGGTCGTTTCCACAGCACAGGACAAATACCGGTCCGCGAGGAGCGGAGAAAAGCCCTCCCCCTTCACATTTACTTGCACATATTCTGTCCAAAAAACCGGACGGAAGAATGTGCATGTTGAATGTACTTCGGGCGGCCCGCAGGCGGAAAACCCGTGCAGTGGGGACTGCTGCACGGGTTTTCGATAGGAGCTCGTTGTGCTAGTTTGCGGACAGCTTTTCAGATGGTCTGCAAAAACTCAAACCGTCTAAAAAATCGGCCGCAAACACATGCCGTGGGGATATGCCCTAAGGACAAAGCCACTTGAGCACCACAATGAGCATCAGTAGATGCATAAGCAAGATTAATGCAAAATTATATAACTGAGGAAGGGTAAACTGGAGGGTTCAAACACACACTTTTCTAACAAGGTATAAAGTTGATTTTTAGTCATGAGAGAACAATGTGAATGTGATACAAATGTGATCAAGAGAGAAGACCAAAATGTTGTCTAAGTGGATGCTACTTACTTCATTCTATAAGTGGATTATATCACTTATATTTTTTTCTTAAATATACCAGATGTAAATAAATACTTTTTTTCTAGTCATTTTCCATTTTTTGTACCTAATTATGAATCAGTAATTCACTTGAATTTCTACTTTGCTCTTTAGACTTATGCTTTGAAGCAGCAACATGCATTTGTATACTGGTAACTGTAAACTGACTCCACTGGCATAGTGGGAGCATGTTCACTGGGCAGAGAAGGAAAGGAGGAGAGTTGAGTCCTAGCTAATGGTCTAATCTAGTATTATTTGTATCCATGCTTATTCTGAAATCTTGTGTATGATAGCTGCTGAGAAATCATCAGAACAGAACAGGAAAGGTCAGTAGAACTGTACCAGCTTTATCCCTGCATATCAAGCTCACAAAGTCCCGGGGAGCCCATATTAGGGAAAGGTTTTCTTTTGTGCCTTTAAACTGTAGCAGTCTGTTTGTCACATGAAGGAAACACCTGTGGGTTCTGGTAACATTACTCCCATCACCGATAATGCAATAGTACATTTTGGCCCCTTTACAGTCATTACATAGGCATGTAGCAGAATCAAGGTTAGCTAAATCAATGTTAAACGGGATTAAAACACAGTGTTTTGGGCACATTTTTACTGTCATTAAAACTGTATTTTCATTGCAGAATGTTATTTTGAAGTCTATAGTAAATTATAAAATACAAGAATGCATATCATTTTGGTTTGTGAATTTTTATGTGGTGTTTAATGGGTCAGTGGCAATTTTTTCTTTTTTTTTAAATGCTCTGGGCATTATATTTTTTCTAGCGCTTTTCCATGGGGTTCTCTGTAGGGCTTGAAAAACATAATAAAAACACCAAAAAACACATGTAAAAAAAATGGTATGATAAAAGTGTGAAAGTCATGGAATATTTTACAAACATTTAAAAATGCTGAAAAATGTGCATGAATGAACCGGCATACTGTAAGGACCTAGAGAACAGCATTTTAGCCACAGACTAACGGGGGTTCTAGAATTATTTACAGTCAAACTCGTATTCAGGTTTTGAGCAAGATGTAGTATAGTAGTATTTAGGGTGCTTTCACACAGAGCAGTTTTGGTGCAGTTTTAACTGCGCTCCAATTAAACTGCCCTTATTAACAGCAAGCTTCTTTCCCTTATCTAAATTGCTCAGAAAGGTGTTTTAAGTAAGTAATCAATTACTGTGTTTTAAGTCTTGTGGATTACAAACACATGAATTGATTACTCACTTTCAAAATAGTTTAGAGAAGTGATAAAAGCTTGCTGGTAATAAAGGCAATTTAATTGGAGCACAGTTAAAACTGCACCAAAACTGTGTGATGTGAAAGCTCCCTTAGAATTGCATATTTTCATCCTTCAATATTGTATTTATTTCCTCTATATATAGTATATAACCTTATATAGTTTTAGACTGGAATATATTCCCATATTCAATATCTCTATGTACATTCTTGTGGGCCATATGTACAAAATGTCAGCCTTTCTAAAGCAGATGTTAGTCTTGGCCTTGAAAGAAAACAAGTCTGAAAATATTCAATAAAGAAGAAATTGAGTTATCTTAGAAATTCTTTTTGTGGGAATAATAAATGACTGTTAATGAATTCAGTGTTAAAGTTGAGTAGATTAGACTTTCTTCTGTCATAAGACTGATGGTGCTTTCAACATTATCAAATCAGTAGGTATATTTCAATGTGTAGAATAAGTGGCATGTATCATGTAATTCAAAAATCCATTTATCTTTGCAAAATGACCTTGCTCTTGTGTCAACCTTATCCCTAAATAAGAATCTATGATCTGCTTAGAAACTATGTTAATTGCTTGTTCTTAAATTGTTTTCCAATTGGACATAGAATGTAGTTAGGCTCTTAGACATTTTGGCGTCACTTGAAGGGATTCTATATGTACTTTAAATTGGGTTACAGACAGTACTTATTCCTAAAATGCTGTCCAAAATAACACTCATTGTGGTGTGAGGAGCAAACAATCAGATAAACCTCAGGTTTGCTTGTGTGAGCAGGTGATGTAGTTACTTAGGACGACATGCATGAACATGTATGGCGTTAACATGCCAAATTTCATGCGCATATTAATGGCATTGAATGTGCCTGATGTATAAATCAGGCGCATTGTAGCACTCGGGTGACAGTTCTGGCTCAGGTATACCACTTTGAAAGTGGTATACCTGTTCCTGCTGTAATGCACCCAGAAATGCCGTAGCGAAGCTACAAATATGTATGATTCTAGTGTGCCCCGCCTCCTGAGATCGGGCGCATTACAAAGCGCCGCAGCCGATATGTAGTGTGCCCAGGAGTGTCGTGCGGGAGATTTAAAAATGTACGAATGGGACTGTGTCTGATATTTGGCTGAAAAGACGCTAGATATCTGGCGCAGCCCCCTTCATACATGTTGACCTTACTGTTTATTATATAGAAAGAAATCTATGAGGAATCTGTTAAGGATCATGTGGAAAATACTGTAGATAAATATGTTTTGTATTCTAAATATGGCTGGTGTGTATGTCAAGACAGTTTGAGTAGCACATAAATCCCTAATATTTGACATCAGTATTCATAAATTACTGCAGAGGGAGATTCAACATCCCATTCAGTATATCTACATGCTCTTAATATACTAAATGAGGACACATAATAAAAATAATCTGTCAAGAGCAACTTGTGGTTGGTTTCCAGGTAGCCAGCTCCAACGGTATAAGGCAGCACACATTCACTATTGGCTATAAAGATATGAAGAGAACTCCTTATCGACAGAGGGTTGTCCTTACAATAGCTTAGGGAATCTGTGTTCACTGCATGGGAAACATTAGTAATAAGCCGATGACAGGAGCATTAGGTGTGTAGGTGATGGTGGATAATGCCTGCCGGGTGTGGATGCTGGGAGATGTGGTGCAACCAGGGCAAGAAAAAATTCAGAGACACCAGTTGTAGAGGTCTAAACAGGCTATATTCATGGCATAATACTGTGGTTTCACAATTTTAATTCTATCACAGCATCGACACACCTATACTATTCTCTATTTATCACTATCCTAGAAGCTGCAGACTTTACCTTTCCAGCCATGCAAGATTAACCGCTCTATTGGCCCTGCCCACATTCTGCTTTGTGGTCACCTAGACTCCACTGCTACTCTCTCACGTCCTTCCAGGGTTGCCTATACATTATCCTCCATAGAGTTACTAGTGTCCTCTCTCTCACAACTTGTGTTCTCCATAGTCTCTTCCTCTCTTTGTTTCGAAAACTGAGGTTCTCCTCTCACTCTGTATCTGGTGTCTTTGGCTGTATCTGTGAGTATTGGGGTTGCTTCCCACTGGTCGGCAGTCAGCCTGTGGCCAGATGACCTTTTATGTCTGAACACTGTAACCAGCAACTCTGAACTCAACTCCCTACTCACTAACTCACTATTGCAAGATGTATGATTATATCAGCCTGCAGCTGTTCCCTCCACATATTGTTCACAGGCTACTACTAACTGGCTGCAGTGTAACATGTGGTATTTGCACTTAAAGTGCCTGTACCCAAAAGTGCAACACTTACATATATTAAATATATAATATTTTCTATATATTAAATTATATATTACATTTTCTATACATACATAACACATTTTAGCTGTATATGAGGCCCCTAATAGAGTGTTCTCACTACTCTACAATTATATGCCACACATTCAGGTGTCCCTATGTTTTTATTGGTCATGTGGAAATCAATAAAGGGACAACACATTTAATTTAAATGTTAACTTCATTTTAGCCAAATTGGGGATATATTTATACTTTCAACATCTAACTAAACATTATCTCATTCCCTTACAATTATTTTGGCAATAATGTTACATTTTTAGAACCAAAAATATTAACTTAATATTAAATATTGTTCTGCCTCATTAACATTGGAATTTACTGTATTTCTTATATGCAAAAAACACTTTTCAGTTTATCAAGATCATGGACACTATAGAACTGTTAGTGAAAGATGCATAACATCATGTCAAAAGCGGTGAGTCGGAACACTCTTTAGAAAAGGCATTTAACATAAAATAATAATGCAAAAAAAGAGATTGAGTAATTTATGCTTCTGAAGCCACTCACTGTGACAAGCAATCTGTCAGAAAATTAGAAGATGAGCTTCAGGATAGATGTGTTGGCATCTGTTGTCACTGTACAAGCTAGACAGCTACAGGAAGCAACTGAGATACATACATGCTATCAGAGAATGATGTAGACTACAAACAACAACGTTATTTTAATGGTGCTCAGATGATATGAGGGCTTGTACTGTTTAATTGCATAAAATGTGGAAATCTAAAGAAAGGCTAAAAATCTACCAATGAATTGTCGGTAATCTGCATAAATAATAAAAATAACACTATCTACACTCACAGGATGCATGGGAAATAGGCCAAAAAAAAATCTGATAATCTCTCTCCCTCCCCAAACAGAAAGAAAAGAAAGAAATATTATCATATGTCTTAGAATTTACTAAGCAGTGGTACAATTAATACAGCTAAAAGTACAATATTTAGATGCTTTTGATTTTTGAATGATATCAGATGTTTGATGCTATATTTTATTACAGTCAAACTACAATGTAATCACTTTATTTGTTCAGTATACCATCTATTAGCCCAAATGCAGAGTAGCTGCAACATCAGCTCTCTTTCTGCTATATATGACCAATCCAAGTACTACATGAGTGGCAAGAATGTTATATTACTTGCTCTGTTACATTTTATGTAATAAGTTGATCACAAATCTGGCTTAAATATGAGAAAGAGTTTGTTATGGGTTTTTTTCTTGCTAAAAAGATCATTTCTGTAATGATGGGGACAGTAAAAATAAGCACTTTTGCAATTGGTTTGCATAACCTAAATCACTTAGTATAGCAGATATGAGCTAATCTCTGTGTGTCTATAGCTATCTCTACAGTAAGTGTTAGGGCCACGCCCGCTTTTCTGTGATTGGCTGCTTGATTTTTCATCCAGGGTGTTGGGACACGCCCCCTGGATTGGAAACACCCCCTGTGCTGTGATTGGCTGCCTGCACTCTGTGCTTGCTCCCCTGTGAGCTGTATAAAATGAAAGTGAAACTAGTTGCCTCAGCATTCTATGCTGACTGTGTCTGTATAATAAAGGCTCTCTGAGCTCCTCTCTATTCTCTTCTCCCAGCCCTATATAAAGGATCTGGTCAATTAATGAGTCTCTAGCTGCTATATTCACTCTCCCCATATAACATAGCCTTATACACTGCTCACCCTCTACCACCTTCCTGATAATAGAGGGGGAGCAGAGTGCATTTCTCTCATTTGTTTCATCAGTTCAGGCTGTATGTATAACTGTTTACAGCAATACAGGTGTTCTGGTTACATGGAGCTTGTGGAGCTTTGAAAGGGAGGTGACAACTCTGCAGACATGAGAACCATTGTAGGAGGTCTGCAGAGCTGTGACATCCTCTAACTTCTACTGCTCACACAGAATGATGATGTCACCTGTTTTCAGTGAGGGGGAACACACGCCTACTAGGAGGAGAAACATGCCCTTGGGTTTGAAGCTATAAGATAGATCAACAGCTCAAGTCTGCAAAAGTGTATAATGAGAAAACCCCTTTAATAGTTATGTTGGTGCACTCCAATAGCATAAAGGGGTTTAGTCACCTTAATGATTATCTTTAATAATCATTTTAGGAAAAGGTAAATAAAGCATATTTTAATTTTGCTTTGTTTTAGAGAAAAAGCAGTTATCTCTTGCTTGTTTACACAAGCTTTTCTAGGTTACTCATCATCTCTCTCTGCTCTCATTGCTCCAGCTGCCCTGTCTGACCATGGTGAGATTACTCCCTGCTTTGCCTTAATAGTAAAAAGGAGCTTGTTTATCTATGTTACTGACAAATTTTTAACCCTTTAGCATTCTTTAACCTTTTGCTTTACTGTTTACACTTATACTTAAGCAATGTCCTTGTAACAGGCTCACCTAGAAATAGAGCTGATATGACACTCACTGTTGTAGTCCCATCCACATCCTGACTATAAAACCCTTTTAAGTTTAAAATACAAGATGCCAAAATTCAACTTTTTTGGGGCTGCCTAACTATTATTTTTTTGGCAATGTTGTGATGCATTTGCAGTGCTAACAATTAACCAAAATCAGTTGGGGTTGCCGCTTGACAAGTAGAAAATGTTAAGTACTGTATTTTGTAGTGATACTTTTACAATATCAATGGATAACTAAGCACACAAGCTATTGCAACATCAATATGATAGAACATAATCTTTCAAAATAAATACAAATACTGCTGTGACCACACCTCAATAGGACATAGCCTAGCCATGAACACAAACACTATTGTTTACCATAACAGAGCAAAGCCTATAAATTAAGACAATAGCTGTTGTGAAGTAATAGAGCCCAACAAGTCATCATAATGTTAGCTCACCCATTAAAGGTAAGCTAAATTCAGCATCAGAGTGCACGGCTAGTTTAGGGTATGTTCACACTAAGTATGTCACGGTTCACGCTGCGGCCCCTGCTATGGATCGTCAGCGTGCCCGTGTCTCTGCAGCTTCTGGCTCTTTTCACCCACCTGTCCCAGTTCCTGTTTGCAGGTCTCAGTCACCATGGCTTCCTCCAGCTTCCTGTCTTCCTGTGCTCACACGTGCTCCGTCTAGGGGCACGCGCGCGGCACTGCATGATACTTAAGGAGTCAGTGGTCCTTGGTCCGGCCCAGTGACCTGTGACCTCTGGCTTCTTAAGGAGCTTCCTCCCTCAAGCCATTGTCAGTTCATTGTTGTTATCAGCATTAGAGCTCGACCCCTAGGTTGCTGCCTTATCCTATACGTTTATCTGCATGTATACCTGTTTGCCTTTTGAACACCAGCCGCTGCACCTGCTGGCCAATTCCTGTTGCTAGGCTTTGCCTAGTCCGCTACATACCTGGACTGTGCCAAACACTCTCTGGCTTACCTGGACTGTCACCCGTTGAACGGCTACACCTGCAGTGCCCGGCCTCCGTTCCTGCATCTTCTACTGAGACCTGCACTTCGGCTACCCACCGCCTGCACTCAAAATCTGCGCCCGCATTGGGCCCTGAGAATCTTTCATCCCTAGGCGTTTTCCAGCCAGCCTGGTTGGAATACGTTACAGAACGAACTGACCATAATTATGGATCCCGCCGGAGTGACTCTGCCTGACCTGGTAGCCATGGTGAACTGTCATGGCGTCAACCTGGAGCAATTGTTTCAGAAGCTGAAGACCATCACCACCCGTCTGGACCAAGTCCTGTCTGCACTGGCATCTACTCCTGCTCCGCCACCTGCTGTGGTTCCACCTCCTGCTGCTATGTCCAGTCCTAGCCTGCACCTGCCTCTGCCTCCCAGATATTCTGGAGACCCCCATACGTGTTGCGGCTTCCTTAATCAATGCACCATCCATTTCGAGGTCCTGGATCACCAGTTCTCTTCCGACCGTGCCAAGGTGGCCTTCATCATTAGCCTGCTGTCTAGTGAGGCCTTGGCCTGGGTCTCACCTCTTTGGGAGAGAGGAGATCCGCTGACAGGGGACCTCCAGGAGTTCCTGTGCGCCTTCAGAAAGACTTTTGAGCTACCTGGGCGCAACACATCCGCTTCTTCATCTTTGCTCCAGTTTCGTCAGGCCGAATCTACTGTGGGCCAGTATGCCATTCAGTTCCGTACCCTGGCCTCTGAGCTTGCCTGGAACAACGAGGCCCTCGTTGCTGCCTTCTGGGGGGGCCTCAATGGACGCATTAAGGACGAGTTGGTCAATCGTGATCTCCCTACCACCCTGGACGACCTCATCGCTTTGGCTACCCGGATTGACATCCGTTTTGCGGAGAGGGAGTTAGAGCTTTGCCAACAGCCTGTGTCCTCCCTTCCTCGCAAGCCTCCACGCCTTGTACTGGAGACCCCGACTCAGCCTCGCCTGGCACCTGCATTCTCTCAAGATGAGCCTATGGAGGTTAACCGCACTCATCTCTCCACAGAGGAACGCACCCATCGCCGTAGCCTTAATCTGTGCCTTTACTGTGGTGATGCTCATCACTTTCTGAAGAACTGCCCAGTCCGCCCCGCTGTGCCCCGGAAACCTCAGTATTATGGTGTTGTGGGTGAAGTGACCCTGAGTGATGGTGCCTCAGCCCCCCGTCTGACCACTCCGGTCACTCTACATTTTTCGTCTGGTGCCACCTATGAAGTTCCTGCCTTGCTGGATTCTGGCTCCTCCGAGAATTTCATACATCCATCTCTGCTAGAGTAGTTCGGCCTGCCTGTCTCCCATCTAGAGAAGCCCTTACGTTTCTCGTCCATCAACGGGGAGATCCTGAATGAGCCAGTCCTGTACTGTACCCGGCCTGTGTCCATGAAGGTTGGCAGTTGCCACCGGGAAAAGCTGTCCTTTTACGTCCTGCCAAGTTCGTCTGCTCCAGTCCTGCTCGGACTCCCGTGGTTCCAGCTTCACAGCCCATCCCTGGACTGGAAAATGGGCGAGGTTGTCCAATGGGGCAAGCAGTGCCACTCTCGCTGCCTCAAGCCCACCCATCTGGAGCAGCCCTGCCCTCCCGTTTCTCTGCCCGTGTGTTCTGCTGTGCCGGTGGAGGATTCACATCTGCGAGAGGAGCCTCTGGTCTGCAAAGACACCTCTGACTAACACCCACTCCTCCCCCTGCCTACTGTTTCTGCTTCTTCTCCCCAGGTCCAAGAAGTTTTCCGGGACTCTCTGGACACCTCCTCTGACGACAGTTCCTGGGATACCGAGGAGGAGGTGGTTACCGCTAGCTATTTGGTGGGTACCCGGCTAGCCTGGAGGGGAGGGCGTAAGGGGGGGGGGTACTGTCAAGGTTCATGCTGCGGTCCCTGCTACGGACCGTCATCATGCCCGTGTCTCTGCAGCTTCTGGCTCTTTTCACCCACCTGTCCCAGCTCCTGTTTGCAGGTCTCAGTTACCATGGCTTCCTCCAGCTTCCTGTCTTCCTGTGCGCACACGTGCTCCCTCTTGGGGCACGCGTGCGGCACTGCATGGTACTTAAGGAGTTAGTGGTCCTTGGTCCGGCCCAGTGACCTGTGACCTCTGGCTTCTTATGGAGCTTCCTCCCTCAAGCCGTTCTCAGTTCGTTGTTGTTATCAGCATTAGAGCTCGACCCCTAGGTTGCTGCATTGCTGCCTTATCCTATACGTTTATCTGCATGTATACCTGCTTGCCTGTTGAACACCAGCCGCTGCACCTGCTGGCCAATTCCTGTTGCTAGGCCTTGCCTAGTCCGCTACATACCTGGACTGTGCCAAACACTCTCTGGCTTATCTGGACTGTCACCCGTTGAACGGCTACACCTGCAGTGTCCGAATTCCGTTCCTGCATCTTCTACTGAGACCTGCACTTCGGCTACCCACCGCCTGCACTCACCATCTGCGCCCGCGTTGGGCCCTGAGGATCTTTCATCCCTAGACGTTTTCCAGCCGGCCTGGTTGGAATACGTTACAAAGTATTTGCGTGGCATACTTTAGCATGTAATTGTGCTTCAATGTGCCCGAAGTATGCCCTGCAAGTTTGGTAAATTTATAGCATTTATTGAGTGCAATGATAAGCTGGTGTATACCCCACTGCACAATACGTGCCCGTAAAAAGAAGCAACATGTCACTTCTTTCGGGCGCTTACCCACCGTGGAAAATGAGAGTAATAGGAGGTTAGTTCAAGATATAGGACCAGCTTCGAGACACTGGACCAAAGGGAGCTCAGCCAGACAAAAAGAATCTTTGTTAATATAACCATTACTTTATTTCCTTTCTTATTTAAAAAAAATACATGAATATGTCCACGAATAAGGAAAGTTGCATCCATAGAAAAAATCTTTTATCACATCAGCTTAAAAAAGCCAGGAAAGCTGACACGTTTTCGGGAGCTGTGATTCCCTTACTCATGGCTGAAATCAATGTCTCACGAACCAAACCGGAAACACTCCTGATATATAGTGGATCTGGGTCACCTGACCAAACAATTGGAAGTATATACTATTAAAAAAACATCAACTATGCATAAAAACATCCTGAACTGAATGTGAAAAAATCTCAAATAGGTGTTGCATACATAGCCTAAACCTGTGTTGTGACGTAATTTAATAATGGTAGGAGAAGTCTTGTTTAGTATTCATTCCCGACGGAGACTGGGTGGATAAATTAAAAATCCACCAGGCCTCCCGGGAGAATAACTTTTTTTTTTTTTTGGCAAGTCACCACCTCGATACGGGTGAGTAACCTTCTCAATGCCGATCACTGTTAAAGTTGACACATCCCCTGTATGGACCTCCGCAAAATGACGTGAGACCGCAGAAGACTTAAATGTGACTGGACGGAGGGCGTCTGATAGGTGTCTCCTCACTCTAATTTTTAGCGGACCCGTGGTGCAGCCCACATATTGCAGTCGGCAGATAGAGCAACTAATCAAATACACTACAAATTTAGTGTTACAATTAATATGCATTTTGATAGAAAAACTCTTACCATTACTATATGATGTAAATGAATTGGTCTTCTGCACATGTCCGCACTTAAAAAAAACTTTAGTGTCAATCCACATGTTCCGCTGTGATTCATTAGGGGTTAACCAGCTCAGGGAAAGGATTGAGCCTAGGTTCGGGGCTCTTTGAGAAACAAATCTAGTGTTGGTAAGCAAGACGTCTTTGATCTCCTGATTAACAAATAATAGTGGCAAATGTGTTTTTACAATATGCACTATTTGTTTATACTGCTAACTGGAGCCCATACTGAAAGTAAATGTGTTTCTATCACTGTTAAAATCTCTGCTAACCACGTTACCAATCATTTCCTTTCTATCTAGCTTGTCTACTCTAGCGGAGGCTCTTTGAAGTATCCTGTGTTTATACCCTCTCCGTTTTTACCCTGCATAACTCTCCTAAAGGAATTTTGTTCAAGACATGCCTGGGGTGGCACGAGGTTGCCTGTAAAATGGAATTACGTGATGTTGGTTTAATATAGGGTGTAATCCGAACTTTTGAGCCGGGCTCCCCCATTAATGTGACATCCAAATAATTAATAAGTATCTCATGACTGTGATATGTGAATTTAAGATTTCTTGTATTGCTATTTAAATAATCAACAAAGTGTTCCACTAGGCAGGAAGGTCCCTGCCATATAAAGAGCAGATCGTCGATGTATCAACAGTACCAGCGTATGTGTTTTAAATGGCATGTCATCTGCAAACAAATACATAGCCTCAAAAGAGGACATGTATATGTTTGCCAGAGAGGGGGAGGAAAGGAGGTTAGAGCGTACTTCCAACAGCAGGTGGATTATGTCACGTACTTCACCACAGCAGTTAGTAGAATAAAATCTAGTTTTTGTTTCTTACATGGTAAAAACTTTAAAATTTCCATTGCCAGAATTAAGGTGAACGCACAGATGCATTTCAGGAAAACCCACCACAAAGAGTTAGGCCTTAGAGTTAGGGAGGTCAGGCATGACATTTTAATTTGTGATTTTTCACCTCTTTCTACAGTGTTACCTGCTGCAGAGGGTCTCACAAGGAAACCTTATATGTTTCATGTCCATTAGGGATGACTGCCCAAGTAGGATATTTTGGATCCCTTATTGAAGTTAGTAAATCACTGTATATATAAGGTTCCCCTGTTAATAGGTGGTGATCCACCAGACTTGATAATAGAAAAGGAGTTATTCCCTTACAATTAGAAAGGGACAAATTGAGAGGTTAGAAATCAGGTTTTTAAATAGTGTGTATCAAGGTTAAGTGTTATACATAATAAAAGTTAAGTTTTAGTGCTTTATAGATTGAGAACTGATAGAGTTTAAGTTTGCCTATGGCAAAATAGTAAATATAGTCATTAAAAGTCACCCTTTGTTCTCTTGCTAGATTCCCATTTTTTTGGAGACTATTTGACAAGGGAAACAAATCTGTGCATTCACCCTGATTTTGGCAATAGACATTTAAAAGTTTTTACTATGTAAGTAATAAAAACTGGATCAGCCTCATGTGAGGTTTAAAGTATGTTCATGTTGTGAAATAATAGGGATAGAACACAACACTTTGGTGATATCACCACTACCTAGAAAGAAGTACAAACTCTATTGTGACATCACTGCAAGGGAACACAGCCTACAAATACAGAGCTACTGTAGCGACATCACAATAGAACACAGACTAAGAACAAGAGGCAAGCATTAGAGTATGTTCACACGGGGTAATTTCGGCGCGCATTTCGCCACCTATTTGAACTCTAATACGGGCGAGATGCGCACCAAAATTACGGAGAACTGCCAGCCCCCCCGCGCCGTGGTAGTACGCACGTAGTAGCGCAAGCTTCCGAAAGACACAATGTACTGCTGCACGTGTCGCAATGCATCTAGTGAACATACCCTTATTGTGATGCTATCAGAATAGACTACAATCTTGTAAAAGAAACACAGTCTACTGTGGCATCATAAAACATGGTGCAGTAAGATATCGCCTTCACGTTTGCTACATCTTACAAGTAAAAACATGCACCACTGTGATATCATCATTATAGAACACAACCTAAGGATTAGTACAAACTCTATTGTGACAAAATCACAAAAAAGCTTGTTAATAATGCAAGAACCATAGTGATATCATAAACCCCTTCCCACCTCAGCGATTTTCATTTACATCACGTTAATTTTTTCCACCCTGCTTTATCAGAGAGGATTCTTAAGTTTCTATTTCGTTTTTTTTTTCCATCTACATAGCTATATTGAGGTTTGTTTTTGCGGGACAGGTTATTTTTTCCAATGGTACCGTTCACTGAATCACATAATGTACTGGGAACCCAAAAAAATCTTTCTATAGTAGAATTAAAAAAAAGCAATTGGGCCATGTTTTATGGTGTTTACTGTGTGATATAAATGGAATTATATTTTTATTCTATAGCCAGTATGACTCTGGTAATATCACATTTTTTTATAATGTTTTACTACTTTTAAAGCATAATTTTTTTTTATTCTTTGAATTTGCTTTGTATTACCATTTTCTGAGACCAACATATATTTTCTATTTTTCTGCCTCTACACCTGTATTGTGGTTTTATTTGTATTATTTTGGAATAAATGTGACTGAACACTTTTTATTCCAATTTTTGGGGGAGATGAAGGGTTCTAAAAAAACATAATTTTGGCCCTGGCTATTTTTTTTTCGTACAAAATTCACAGTGCAAGATAAATAATGCTACAATTTAATAGATCAGACTTTAACAGATGCATCAATACCAATTGTGCTTACCTTTTTATTGTTTTTTCTTTTTTATGTGTAAAATGGGAAAAGGTGGTGTTCTGAACTTTAATTTTTTTAAGTTTTTTTTCCATTTCTAAAACTTTAAAAGATTTTTTTTTAACTTGTATTTTTCATCCCTTCAAGGTTCTTGACCACTAGGGGACAGGATCACTTGTACATTATTCTACAATATTGGTGTGTTGCAGGTATTGTCGAATAGTGTAGTTATGGCTTTCCTATTACACCATGCTTGATACAGAGATAAAAGTATTAAGATGTCAGGCCTGGGGGCATTTTTTAGGCCCTCGGGCTGCCAAGACAACTACTCAGCACTCGTATAAATAACAACACACACTCTTGTGAATTTATTACAACAGACCATAGCCCAGGAATTATGACATAAAATTGTATAAGAATGATAATAATTATGAAAATACAAAACAGCATATAAACAAAGACTTTGACCATTATACAATAATACCACAGCCTACTACTTGCTATTTTTGGGTGACTGACTTGCAATAAATATTGATGAAATTCCACTAGCCAAAGATATAGCTGCTTTTACCAGTGGGGCGGAATACTTTGTTATTTTCTTTATTATTTATTTAATTCTGTACACAGTGCAAACATATTCGGCAGCTCTGTACAGAGCTTGTCATCACTGACATTAAACCTTGTCCACATTCATAGTTAAATTGACAAGTGGGTCTGTCTGATTGGACAGTGTCTGACTATGTAGATACACATTCCCAATTGGTAATGCTTGTGGATTTATTTCTAACAAAGGAATGGCACAACAGAGAGTTTCAGATAAAGCTGCTTTACTATTGTTGTTTCAGGGGTTATGTAATTAGTAACAAAAATTCGTTGTAAGCGAATAGTAAAAGTGTTGTTGAGATTGCTATTCTTTGACTCTGACCTGGCTAGTTTTCTAAATATTCTGTACATCTGCTGCTTGCCCTAAACTTCTGTTTTTTTTCTTCTGCCTGCCTTACTCTTCTGCCACAATGAACACATATTCTGTCTGCTGCTGTGGTACTGAAAAAATTTTTAAAATCAGATTTTTTTAAATTGGGAGACGTGCTGTGAGTGGGTGGTTTTGATAGTTCCCTGGAGTTTTAAATCTTTTATCCTAAATAAAAAGGTTAAAGGGTGAAAAAAACAAGGTCCCCCTTTGGATTTCCCTTCAGAAAAATTAAACCGAACCACCAGAAAGTCCCCGGTTTTGATATAACTCTAGAGTAGTTATGTCTTATGGCATTGACTGCCATAATTTCTCTTAATGGCTACTTTATTTAAATTACAATGTTATTTTTTTTTAAGGGTTTTAAAAGGGGTTTTTTCCCCACCATTCATTTCAACCCCCCTCCCATCCACCCTTCCTTCAGCTCTGTGGGGCTCAGAAGGGGGGTGTGTAAATTTGTTTGAATTGCATTTTCATGTGGTTTAAGTTTAAAATTTTTTAGTCAAGTGGAAAAATTTTTTTTTGCCTAACAGCAAAAAGGGTTTCCCTGGGTAAAGGGGGGCCCAAATCGTTTTCAAACGAAGGGGAAAAATTCTTTTTAAAAATTTCGGGAAAAAAATTTGGGGTTTTCGGTTTTTTGGGGGGGAAAAATTCGGGGGGGAACGAAGTGTGCTTTTTGTTTGTTAAAATGGCTGCGAGCAAAAGGGCGCAAACATGGGGCAAAGAAATTGGGAAAAAGAAGGGCATAGCCTGCATGCCCATGGGGCAGGGGTTGAAGCCTTTTTCAGAGACCGGCGGGTTTTCTGGGGACGTAAACCCCCACTATAAAATTTTCCGGGCGCGATTTGGGAGCTCACCCCCTCTCCCCTGTGTCTCAGGGAAGGGCTCCCGGGGCCCTTTATAGTTTTAAACTGAAGAAATGATTTTTATTTTACCGATTTTGGGGGTGTCTCAGTTTTGTCTCAGAGACTTTTCTCTTTTTGTTCTTTTTTCAAAATTTTTTGGGGTTTATTGGATTGAAATTCATTTGTGGTCCACTGCAGTGCATATACATTCAATATCCAATGGGTTAAGCCATTTCCCTTTTGGTTTTTTTTTTAAATTTTAATTTAAAGAAACAGCTTTTTTTAAATACAAATACCACTTCATTTTTGGTTTGCTAAATTCTTTTGCACAATTTACTTCCGGGGGGTTAAATTTAAAGCGTTTTTTTGCTGGTGTGCTGACCCCCAAAAAAACCGGGTTTTTTTCAAGCCAAAATATAAAAATTTTTTTCCGGGGTAGCCTAATTCACAAGCAAAGGAAAATTAAAATGATCTCTTGTTGTGTGGGCGTAAAAAACCCCCAATTTGTAACACGCTACAAAGCTACTAGTTTGTGCGGCTCTTTTTTCCCCTTTGGGCGCAATTTCCTTCCGGGGTTAAAATTAAGCGTTTTTTTTGGGCGGGTGTGGACAAAAAAAAAACCGTCTTTTTTTAAACCCCAAAAATATATAAATTTTTCCTTTACCAAAATTCACAAGCAAAGGTTAATTAAAACCCTGTATCTTTGTTGTGGGGGCGTAAAAAAAAACACGAAATTTTGTAACAGCTACAAAAGAAATAGTTTGTGGGGTCAATTCTTTGGCGAAAAATTTACATCCAGGGGGTTAAATAAGCGTTTGTTTTGGGGTGTCTGAAAAAAATTTAAACCGTCTTTTTCAACCCCAAAAAATAAAATTTTTCCTGAAGTCTAATTCATGTCCAAAAGGTTAATTAACCCCTGTTTGTGCTTTAAACATTGGGAAAAAACCACAAAGTGTTTTTAACCAACCATACAAGAAAATTTTTTCCCCGGGCCATTTTTTTGGAGCGAAATTTATATCCAATGGTTTTACCCAAGCTTGTTACGGGGTTAAATTTGGAAGCCCAAAAAACAGGGTGTATTTTTAAATCATATACAGTTTATCATCATCAAACAGTTTTTGTACTTTTTAGAAACAAACAGTAATGTCAACAAAGGGGGAGGTTCTGAACCCTGCGAGTGGCAGTGGGAAAAAAACCCTTTCCGGGAAAACAGGCCCAGGTCGCAGCACAGAATGGGGAGGGGCGCAGGGGGGGTTTCACTGGGTGGGGCCCCACAATTCCCCCGTTTGTCATCTAGGGGCCGTGTTTTTGTTAGCAAACCCAAGGGTTCTTGTTTGGGTTTGGGACTAGGTCATCCTCTTCCTCCCAGATGCATTGAAAAACCCCAAACCCAAGAGCCCAGTGGAACCTCAGACACAACCATTATTTGGGCAGGGCCCCGGGGAGGGGTCAGGGGCCCCAACACCTTTTTCCTCAGCCCGCCTCTGCCCTCCGGGTTTCCCCTCCCCCAAGATCTATTTATTGGTCTGGGCTAAAGGGGGGCCCACTATAACGCGGGGATAAAAATTTTTGAGGAGGGCGGGTCAGCGCTATTTGGGCAGCGAAAAAAATGGGGCCCCAATTTAATCCCCTGCTTTTTGGGCCAGTAGGGGGCCAAATTTATAAAATGGGGAGAGTGGCTTTGGGGGTCATGTTGTGAGAGGTCACCCTCGGCATCCCAAGACCGTAAATGAGGCACCCATGACAATGAAATACAAATAAAATGATGATGTACCCGACCCCCCACTGGGACCCGGGTGGGGAAAAGGGCTTAAATCATCTTTCAGGAGAAAGGGGGTCGGGCTTGCGCGTGGGCCCCGCACGAAACCCCCCAAGCAAGTAGGTCGTTGTGGGCCGGGGGTGATCAGAGGATAGCAGCGGGTGTGGGGTTTCGGGAGCCAACGGCCACGGGGGAAAAAAAACCCCTTCGCGGGTTTTCCAAGAAAGTAGCAGCACGGGGGGCCCAGAGAGGAAACCCGGGCGGAAGTAGTACTAAAGTGCGGAGCGTTGGGGGGAAAAATCCGATACCGGCGGTTTTGGCGGGTTCTTTGCTAAGGCCCCGGGAGGAGCCGAATAGGGGTATATCAAAATCTGTGGGGCCAGAAAGTGAAGCGGGGCCCGGGGGAGCTAACGTTGGCACCAGGGCCCCCTGCGTCAACACATGCAGCGTCCCCCCACCGGGGGCCCTTGTGAAAAAACGTGGCTCAGTTGGGGTTTGGTCCATCCTCCCCGCCGCAGAAACAGCAGCAGGCCCAGGGGCCCCCGAAATTCCCATTGCAGCCGTCAAGGCTCCACCACCCCCTGCAGAAGGGAGCTGTTTCTTTTTGACATCATCCCCCTTTCCAGATGCTCCTGCTCCCTCGCTACCCCATGGCCCCAGAAATTTCCGTTCACCCGAGGCGAATGCAAAGGACAACAGAAATGCGCCCCAAAACCATCCTAAGGGGGCGCACTGACCGTTGCTCCTGCCAAAAGTTTTTTGGTACTGCATTCCCCCCTTTCCAAATGGTGGATTTGGCCCCCGTTCATGAACTAATGGCTTTTCCCGGGAAAAGGTTGGAGATTTTAAAAGGAAATTTCTTTTCCAAAAAGGCCCCAGACCACACTTAAATAAATATGTAGAACAAAAGGTGGGGTTTCCAGTCTTGAGTTATCGGTTTTTTCCCCCAAAGGGTGCACGGCAGGGGCGGGTCGGAGCGGGTAACTACGGTCAGGGCCATTTACATGCCCTTTAAATGCCCATGGGTGAATTTTCTTCCAGCCCGGGCACACCAAAAAACTTGGACAGGAGACCCCGCTTTCCCCCTCCACGTTGAAAAAACGTGCACCTGCGCCAAATGTCCCCCCTTTCCTCCTCCTCCACCAAAGCCACCATCTCAGCCTCCACAAGTACTCCCTCCTTTCATACCACATGTGTAGGGAACAGCGGTGTCACGCAGTTCTACCCGGGGCTTCCCTCGGCGAACAAAAAGTCACACAGGGGAGGAACTGCTCCCACTTCTTTGCAGCAAGAAATCGAAGTGGGGCCCTTTCCCCGCGCCAACGAAAAAGGGAAAAGGGTGGGGGGACAAGGGGAAGGAAAATGGTGCCCGCGCTGCACTGAGGGGGGATGGTCCATGGGGCCCCTGAAATGGCCACTGTTAAAATCGGGTTGTAAAAAAGGTTCCTAAAGTTTTTCCCCCGATCTTCAGAACATTCGGGAAAAGGGCCCAAAGGAAACTGTGCATGCACTTTATCCATTTTACAAAGCCGGGGAAACCCCCTCCCCCGGTTGCAGAGGCAAACGGGCCTCCCCCCAAAACACTTTTGATATGCGATGTTTCCACCCCGCTGGAATTTTCCGCCTACATGTTTTGGGCCGACCCCCTTTGAAACCCCCCCGGGGGGCCCTTAACGATTTTTTTATGATTTCCCGGCAGACAGAATTACTCCCTTGTAACTTTGATGTCAGCCCCGTGGGGAGCCAAAAGCGTGACAAATGCCCCTTTGTTGAGGCCCTTCGAGGAGGGGGGCGTTATTTTCCCGTCGCCCGGGCTACGGGGTAATAACGTCATTCCAAATCCCTTTATGCTCGGGAAAAGATGCTGGAAAAAATTTTTCTGGGGGAGGGACTGGAGAAATGGGGACTACATCCCCGTGGCCCCCATGAGTCCGCTGGGGCTGAAATGGAGGAGGAGGAGGGGACATTGGAGCCCGAAGCATTTTCTGGTGAAATTATGGATTTTCTAACCCCGGGGACAAGAAAAAGGAGCAGGGCAGCTGGAGGAGGGGGATGGAGATGAGGAAGATGAGGCCCGGGTGACCCCCAAGCCCCCGTGGGAGTATACAGTGGAAATGGAGGGAAAGGGGCCCCTCGAGTCACTTGTTTCAATGGCCCCCAGCATGCTTTTTTGCCTGGCTAGTGACCGCCGAATATCAGAAACCGGGCAGAGGGATGACTTCTGGGGTCTCCACCCATTGGACCCCCGCTACCTCCCAAAAAGGGTAAAACCTTTTTTTAAAACCCATTGGGAGGGAAAAACAAACTCAAAAAACTTTTGGGAAAAACCTCCGTAATCATTGGCCGCTGGGCCCAAAGTGGGACATGTCCCCCTCTGACAGGGCTGACCGGGGGGTTCCTTTAGCGCTCAGTACTACTGCCGTGGCGGGTGGGGGGAAAGGGGGGGGGTAGGAGCCCGTTTCCAGTCCATCAGGGAGTAACCTAAGTCTGGGATCACGGGTGAGAGGGTTCCTTCAAACCCCCCTAAAAAAGGAGGGTAGTGCCAGCAGCAGCAGGAACCCCGGAGCAGACCCTGAACCAAAAAAGGTTGGTGGCCTACTTGGACAGCACCCCTGCCACCTCAGTTAAAGATCCCCTGGGTACTGGGCACCAAACTGGATGTGTGCCGCAAATTGCCCAGTTTTTCAGTGGAAAGCTGTCCTGCCCGGCCAGAAATGTGGCATCAAGCCCGGGGGTTTTTGGGGCGGGGGTCATTTTGTTAAACCCAAGGAGAAACCCCTTTTCCCCGGGGGAAATTTTGGAACGACTTTACCTTTTTTCAAGATGAAACAGGCGTGGAAACGGCCCCGGGTTTCCACACACCAAAAGCCTTAGGGTCAGTCCCGGGTTTCAAACTACCTGCCTCAGCCACTATTCCCGATTTCCGGCCCCCCCCACCTGATTTCCACACATCTGCCTTTCCTTTTTTTTCCATCTGCCTCCACCTTTTTTTACCAGGGATGTTTTTGCCACCAACCTCAAACTTGTCATTGTTTAAATCTATGCCCCCATGCTGCCCGCCCGCTGTTGGCTTTGCCCGTTACATCCACATGTGTTTTTATGTTTCCACTGTCTACCCCCATGCTGCTTTCTGGGCCGGGTGCCCATGTCCTCCCACGTGTCATTATGCCACTGGCCGAAATCATGCTGCTGCCCCGTGGGCCCCCCTTCTCCAGTCATTGTGCCCCTCTGTGGCTTCCTCCTGTTTTGGGCCCCCTCCCCGAATGTCATTGTGCCACTCTTTTGGGCCCCATGCCCGCTGCTGTGAAAATTTCCCGGCCAAAGCCCTCCCCCCTGTGTTTTGTGCCAAGCCTGACCTTTAAACTGCTGCCGGGCCCTGACCTCCGCTCTCATTTATTGTACCCTTTTTGTGGCTTCCTCCTGTTTTTGCCACCTCCAAATGTCATTGTGCCACTGCCCGATTCAAAAGCTGGCTTGTCGTTACCTCCACACTTGAGTGATTTTGCCACTCTGGTGGGTTTGGGGGGGGGGGGGGGGGGGGGGGGGGGAAAAATGTTTTTTGCCCCTCCAAAAAGCATTTTGGGCCCCTGCCTGATTCTATCTGCTGCCGCCGTTTACCTCCCCATTTTGTATTTTGCCACTCTGTGGCCTTTAAAACTGTTTTTGCCGCCTCCAGAAAGTCATTGTGCCCCCTGCCTGATCTCATACTGCTGCCGGGCCCTGACCTCCACCCTGTTTGAAATTTTGCCACTCTGTGGGTAATACTGTTTTGGGCCCCCTCCGAATGTCATTGTGCCCCCTGCCCGGGCCTCAAACCTGCTTTCCCCGTGACCCCCTCTCACAGTCCCTTGTTTTCCACTCTGTGGCTTCCTCGTGTTTTGCCCCCCCCCCCCAGAATGTCATTTGTCCCAAATGCCCCCCGAAACCCCCCCCCCCCAAAGCTGCTGTGGTGCCGCCGTCAAATCCACACTCCCGCATAGTGTTGCCCCCTGAGCCCCTTTAGCTTTTTTTTTTTTCCAGCTTTCGCTGGCCCTGACTTTATCAAGGGTACATTCCCCCCCTTGGGTTTTTTTTGGGCATTTTGCCCTCCTTAAGTGCCCCGGGAATTTTTTTAAAAGGAAACGATTCTAAGAGTGGCGGCAGTCCCCTTGGGGGTCATCTAAAACACAACATTGTATTGGGAAAACCAAACCCCCGCCCCTCTGCTATTTAAGAAAGGCACAACGGGGGACCCCACCAACACCCGAAGGGTCCTGCAGCCAGAAATAGCTCTTTTTAAAAGCGATTCGTGCCAAATAATTCGGAACGAAAAAAATTTTGTGGAAAAATTTCCGGGGAAGTTTACCGAATCTAATTTTTGAGAAATTTTGCCCATTTAGTTGTGGCCCCCCCTGCCCTACCAAATAGTGTTACAAGGGGTTTTTAAGGGAACTTTTTTTTTTTTTTTTACAGAGGTGGGGATTCCAGGGGTGGGACCTATATTCTTCAGACACCTATGGTGGCTTTATGGTTAGAACTGTTGCCTTGCAGCACTGTAGTTCTGGGTTAAAATCCCACAAATTACATCATCTACCAGGAGTTTGTATGTTTCCCCTGTATTTGCATGGGTTTTCTTCAGCTAATTTGGTTTTTTTACACTCCCCAAAAAAAAACTTTTTAAAGGGTTTAAAGTGGGGAAATTTTGACTGAGCTTAATGGGAAAAAAGGGGCCAAATGTAAGTTTAAAGACAAAGCTCTGTATAGCGCTGTAGAATAAATTAGTGCTATAGAAATTCATAAAAATTTAAAATACAGCATGGGGCCCCTTCATAGTTTGGCTATAAAAAATTTGGGGTAGGAATTTCCCCTTTTAAAATAATTTGGGCTATTTTTAGGAAAAAATCTTTTAAAGTTTGATAATTTTCAGGTCGAAATCCAGAAATCTGGCCGTTCAGAGGGAATTTAAAGGGGTTTGCAAGGCTCCTTTTATAGTTTTTCCCCCCAAAAAGTATATGGGAAAAGGGGGCTGGAATTGAATTATTGCTGGTTTTTGGCCCTCAATCAGTCAAATATTGATGAGAAATGCATAGGTCAGAAAGGACAGACCATCTCTCTTTAAATCCGGAAAAATTAAAACCTCTTTCCTAGGAGAGACAACACTAAAAACCATGGCTGCAAGATATTATGTTAATTAGACTCAAAAAAGGTATGAAACACAAAAAACGCATGCACCCTTTTTGTTACAAGGGTTTTTAAACCCAAACTTTTTATTTTTTAAAGGGGGAAGTAGGTTTATTGTATATTGCTGACTATGAATATGGGTAGAAAAATTAAAGGTAATTTTCCCCGGGACAAAAAGGAAATTATATTTTTATGTTTTGTTTTTTAATTTTTGAGCAAAAAGTTTGCAAAAAAATATGCTATTGCATCGTTCACAGTTTAGACTAAAAAAACACTATAGATTTTGTGAAGCTGTATTTGTGGTCTGCTCTAAATTGGTTTTGGGGCTAATGTACCAATTTATGCTTGACGTTTTTACTCCTCTTTTATGAAATGCTTAAAGGGGCTTTGCCACAAAGTAAAATTGACGTGGGAAGCTTTCAAATTGAATAATAAACATTTTCCTCATTCATCATTATTTAAAAATTTTTTATCATTTTTTTTTTTAGCTGCACCCCCTAGTGATCCCTTGTTTAAGGCTGGGGTTTCCCGGGGGGTACGACCAGGGCTAAGGCTCCTTAGTCCTTGGGCACACATGCACCGACTCCCCCCTCCTTCAGGCAGCTGAGTGTTCAAACCCAGGTGCTTTTCATTCTGCTTCTGTCCTCTGTACTCCTTAGTAACTAGTCAAACAAAAGAAACCTCAATGAGGTCTGTGCATTGATAAAGAGAAAAAAAATCCACAGGTTTGGTTTCTGCAGGGATTTGAACCTAGGAACTAGAGATGGGCGAATTTCTCAAAAAATTCGTTTTCGGTAAACTTCGCGGAATTTTCGACAAAAATTGTTTCTTTCCCGAATTATTTTCGCAAATGCTTAAAAAGCAGCTTTTTCCAGGTGCACAGAGCCTGCAGGGTGCTGTAAAAACGTTGGCCATGTTTAAATTGCAGGGGGGAGCTTGGTTTTGGTTTCAACAATGTTGTGTTTAGTATGACACGAGTGACGCGCCCTCTTAGAATCGTTCACTATAAAATTCCCCTGGGCATTAAAGAGGGAAAAAACTGCCCAAAAAAAAACTCAAGGGAATGTACCCTGATAAAGTCATGCCAGCGAAGGGGGAAAAAAAAAGTGGAGCCAGGTGGCAACATTAGTGACAGAGTGTGGAGGGAGGGGGCCCCACCCACAGCGCATGAGGTGGGGCAGTGGAAAATGCCCATTTGGAGGGGGCAAAAACACGAGGAAGCCACAGAGTGGCACAATGACTGAGAGCGGAGGTCAGGGGCCGGCACCCCAGATGAGGTTTAGGGGCACAATGCTTTCTGGAGGCGGCCTTTTCCCTAAAACAAATTAGGCACGGTGGCACAATAACACAGTGTGGGGAGGGGAAAACGGGGCCACGGGCCTCACCATTGGGGGCACCCCCGGGGGTATGAGTAGGCGTGGCAAAATGACATTCTGGAGGCGGAAAACAGTATTGGGCCCACAGAGTGGCACAATCACACAGTGTGGAGGCCCGACCCCCAGGAAACCCAGCTTTTGGGGGGGAAAAAAAAATTCAAGGGGCGGGGGTGGCCCCACAAAACCGGGGGGAAAAATTTTTAGGGAAAAAACCCGGGCCCCCGGGGGGGCCAAAACAGGGAAAAGGAAAAAGCCAAAACGAACCCGGGGCCAATAACTTGGGGGGAGGGAAAGCGGTAAAGGGTCACGGGGGGCCCAAAAAAAACCCGGGCGTAGGGGGGCCCGGGGGCCCAGCGAAGTCAGGCAGTGGCACAATGACACAGTGGGGGGGCATGGCCGGAGTCACAGCAGCGCATGGGTCAGAGAGTGGACAATGACATTCTGGAGGTGGCAAACAGGAGGAAGCCACAGATGGCACAATGACTGGAGGGAGGTCCGGGGGCCCACGCATGAGGTCAGGCGGGGCACAATGACCAGTGTGAAGGACATGGCAGCAGCCACAGCAGCGCTTGGGGTTTCAGAGTGGAAAATTGAACAGTGTGGATGTCACGGCAACAGCAAAGCAGCGCAGCATGAGGTCAGACAGTGGCAAAAATGACGGGGAGTGTTGGGTGGGTGGCAACCACCCCCGGGTAAAAGGTGGTAGGCAGATGGAGAAAAAGGGCAGATTGTGGCAACAGCGGGTGGCGGCATCAAAATAGGGTGGGCAGGTGTTTAAAACCCAGTGCATAAGGATTGGTTGGGGGAAACCCTGGCCGAAAAGGGCTGTTTTCTCTTGACAAAGGTCAGTCTTCCACATTTCCGTGGACAGGGGTTACCTTTGGGGGGTAACGAGGGCCCCCCGCCGCACTGAACCCCCGCTTGATGCCACACTAGGCCGGGCCCCAGGCGCTTCTCACGCAAATCGGAATTGCGGGCCACCATCCGTTTGGCGCCAGTAGTCCAGGGATTTCTAATGAGGTGGCAGAGTGTGTCCAATAGGCCCCCACCTGTTGGTTAGGGTCTGCCCCAGGTCCTGCTGCTGCTGCTGGGCTGCCTCCTATAGGGGGGGTAAAGGGAAGCTGCTCATCAGGACTCCAGACTTAGGTTACTATGATGGAGCTGGTCTGCTCCCCCCCCCCTTCCCCCAGCAGCCAGGCGAGTTCGTGGATGGGGGGAACCCCCCGGTCAGCCCTGTCAGAGGAGGGAGATCCCGCACATAGGCGGGCCCCAAACTGATTACGGGGTTTTCCCCTTGTTTTGAGTTGTTTTCCCTCTAAATAGGGGGGAAAAAAGGTCCCATTTTGGCCCGGGTAGCGAGGGCCAATAGGGTGGAGAGCCAGAAGTCATCCCCCCTGCCGGAGCTGACTATTCGGGTCACTAGCCAGGCAAAAAAGCATGCGGGGCCATCTGCAAAGTGACTCCGAGGGGTCCCTGCCTCCCTTTCCACTGTATACTGCCACGGTGTTGGGGGTATCTGCCCCCATCTTTCCTCATCTCCATCCACCTCCCCCAGCTGCTCTGTCCCCCTTTTGTTACTGGGTTTGAAAAATCCACTAATTTCACCAGGACAATGCTTCTGCTCCCTGTCCCTCCTCCTCCTCCCATTTCAGTCCCCGCGGATCATGTGGGAAAGAGTGTAGTCGCCCGTCTCCAGTCCCCCTGCCCCCGACAGAATTTTAGCATCTGTTCCAGGACTGAAAAGTGGAAAGACGTTATTATTTCCCCCTAGTCCTGGCGACTGACAAAAAAGTCGCCCCCGTGAATGGCCCTAACAAAAAGGAGGTGTCACGCATGAGCTGCCATGACTGCATC
Source organism: Phyllomedusa bahiana (assembly GCA_025379985.1). Taxonomy (NCBI): domain Eukaryota; kingdom Metazoa; phylum Chordata; class Amphibia; order Anura; family Hylidae; genus Phyllomedusa; species Phyllomedusa bahiana. The sequence continues at coordinate 47,337 of JAODAL010030638.1, forward strand.
AAAAGTTAACAGGGGAGTACTTCTGTCTGCCTGGATCATCAAAAAAACGTTTTAAAGGCCCTTTCTTGTTTCATACAGTCGGGCCAACATGTGCAGGTGGAATTCCGCGGGTGGAAACATCGCTTTTCAGAGTTTGTTGGGGGAGGCCCTTTGCCGTGCAACTCGGGGGGGGTTTGTTCCTGGCTTTTTCGAATGGATAAAGTGATGACGTTTCCCGGCCTTTTCAAAATGTTTGAAGATCGGGAAGATTCGGAACCTTTTCACAAAAGATTGAACCGGGGGCGCCATGCGGGGCAAAGGACCTCCCCCTCGGTGAGCGCGGGACAACCCTGTTCTCCATTGTCCCCACCATGGTTCCATTTGCGTTTGGGGGGAGAAAGCCCCCACACATCGATTTTTTTCTGCATGGTGGAGAGTTTTCCCTTTGTGACTTCGTTCGCGAGGGAAGCAGGTGTAGAATGCGTGACCCGCTGTGCCCTACAAAATGTGGTATGATGGAGCAGTATTGTGGAGGGTGAGTGGTGGTGGTGGTGGAGGACGGGAGGCGGACATTGGCCGGTGCGCAATTTGACAACGGGAGGAGAAAGGGGTTTCCCGTCCAAAGTTGTTTGGTTTTGCCTGGGCTGGAAGCTTCACCCAGTGGGCCTAAAGGACAGTACTGGCCCGACCGTAGTTACAGCTCCGATGTCCGCGCTGCCGTGCACCCTTTAAAAAAAACGATAAGCTCAAGGACTGACCCCCTTTGTTTACATATTTATGAAAATGTGGTACTGCCTTTTGGAAAAGAAAATAGGTTGGAACTCTCCATCTGGCCGGCACAAGCCATTAGTTCTATGAACGGTTTTCAGGTCCACCCCTTTGGAAAGGGGGGGGACTGCAGTTACCAACAACCCCTTTGGGCAGGAGCACGGTTTTAGTGCGAAACCCTTAGGTGGTTGGCGCATATGTTGTCTCTTTGCAATGCCGCTGAACGACTGTGGCGCATGAAATAGCGAGGAGAGGAGCACGGACCCGGGGGAAAGATGTCAAGAGAAAAAGCTCCCCCTTTTGCAGAGGTGGTGGAGCCTTTACTGGCGCAATGGGATGCTGCCATGGGGCGCTGTGCTGCTGTTTCGCGGCCCGGCAGGAGGACCACCAATCTGACCAGTTTCTCCCCCGGGCCCCCGGATGGTGACGGTTGCATGTGTTGCGCAGGGCCGTGGTGCCACGTTAGCTCCCTGGCCAGCTTCACTTTCTGCCCCCAGATTCTACAATACCCTATTCAGCTCCTCCCGGGGTTTGCAAAAGAACTGCCACCCACCGGAGTATCGGATTTTACCGCCAATGCTCCACAATGGGTGATACTACCGCCCCTGCCTCGCTTGGCCCCTGTGCCGCTACTTTTTGGACCCCGCGAAAGGGGTTTTTTTCCCCCTGGGCCCCTTGGGGTCCCCCAAACCCCACATGCTGTTTCCAGGGTGAATCACGGCCACACAACCCCCTTGTGGCTGCGCAGTGAAAAGGAGTGTGAGCTCCCGGGGGTCGCACCCCGGGTTTTTATAGTGCCGGTTGAAGTCACAGAATTCCCCCCGGTCTTGATTGGCTTCACCCTGGGACATGTCATGCAGGCTATTTCCCTTCTTCCTCCCCGAGTGCTTTTTCCGAATTTTTTTTTTTTTTTTTTTTTTTTTTTTTTTTTTTTAGCGCCATGTGCTCGCAGCCCCTTTTATCAATTCCCAAAAACACACTTAAATTTAACCCCAAATAAACCCCAAAAATTCGGGCTTCGTTCCCCCAACCGAAGTTTTTTTCCCGGAAAAATTTTTAAAAAAAATTTTAAATTCGTTAGAATGATTCCCCCTCTCTAGGCCCCCAACCCCAGTGCTAATGAAAAGATGATTTAGTAATCAGTAACCAGAGGAAGTATGCAGAAATCACAACAACTTTTAACCTTCAGCCTTTGTTTACCAGGAACCACACAGGTCTCTCTCACTATTCCAACACAATGGAAGTGTTCCTCTTTCTCTACACTCTGTACCCATGTGTCTTTTTACCCAAATTTTCCCGACTTCCCCGGCAAACAGCTCTAGTTTTTCACACCCCAAAAAAGGAAACTAACCATTTAATCAGGTTTTCGCTTATAGACGGGGGCCTTTTTTTTACCTGCAACTTTTCCCCATTTTTTTCCCCCCCTAAATTGAAATTTCCAGGGTAACTCCTCCTACCCGGTTCCTGTATTTTTTTTTCTTTTTTAAACTACTTTCCAATTTAAAGGGGGCCAAAATTTGGGAAAAGAGGTG
>JAODAL010030639.1:0-49614 GCA_025379985.1 Phyllomedusa bahiana
ACCCCAAAAAAATTTTAAAAAGGGATTTTCTCACCACTTTTTTAAAAATTTTGGGGGAAATGCCACCGAAAGTCACTTTTCTTTTCCCAAAAGGGACCATGATTTTGCTTTTTCCCACGCACCATGACCCCAAAACAATTAAATTTTTTAAAAATTCAAAAGAGAAGGGAGAAAAAGGGAATACGGTTTTTCATAAAACCTTGCTGTCTTTTACGTCTCCCACAGAAAAAAGCAAAATAAAACTTTTGGGAACTAAAAATAAAAATTGCAGTAAGAAATTATCTTTTAAAAAAAAAAAAATTAAAAGGGACCATTTTGTTTGAAGGGAAATGTGAATAGCCCCGGCAATAATTGGTGACCTCGGCTTGGGCCACAACATCATCAGAGATCCATCCCTGATTCATTTGTGAAAGTCAACGACCCACTTTTTTATCTTGGAAGCGGATGCGTTTGTCTGTAATGACCCCTCCAGCTGGGGGGCCCCGCTCGATTGACGCTGGTGCTGGGCAGGACAACACCTCTATGGCGTGCGACGAGCCGGGGCCATTCATCCTTTTTGGTACAGAGTAAAATTGGGCCCGGGGAAACACCCAAAAAAAACATCGGTGTTGGGGGCGCCAGATAGTTGTGCCCATGATCTTAAGTGGTATCTGTTGTTGGATGTGTGCCCTGCATTGCATCGGGGTGAGGTGGTAAAAAAAAGTTCCCAAAGGTCACCCATTAGGCTTCTGCCACTTGCTCTGCGCCGCAAAAGCCACTTGGCACTTACTGCTGTCCGTCGTGACGTTGTTCCACTGTAAATTTGAAGAATAAAGCAGACAAAACAGATTTTCCCCAGTTAAATAAAATCAGAAAGGTCTCCTTTTCCTGCATTTTTACTCTTTTTGGGTGGGGGAAGGGAAAGTGCGAGTTTTTTTTTGTTGGGGATCCAGGAGGGGGGCCACCCAGAAAAACGTTGTTCATTTTGATGGCCTTAATGCGAGGATATCTTGGAGGAAATGGAGACCAACACTATGTGAAGATGGACCTTTTATTCCCAAGCCCATGGGGGCGGGGGCACTACCAAAATGATCTTCCTCATCTTCCCCTACGCCTCAAATTACGCCAAAACCTCTTTCAAAGGGGGGATCGGTAAGTCGGGTTCCAGGAATACCTCCTCCTCCTCCCCTTCCTCCCGGGAAAGCTTTTAAACGCCCTACTTGCCCAGATATGCACCCGAGACTCAGGCGCTGCCTTGCCTTTGCCGGGCCCCGAACCATGCCTAATAAAAACCGGAAAAAAATTTTAAAACTGTGGGCCTTGTGGATTCGAGGAAAAAGGGTCCCTATTTGCATCTGTGTCCGTCTCCTCCTCCGTTGCTGGCAGGACCTGATGTTTCAGGTGTCCAACGATCGTTCCAAACTAAAATCCCACAATGCTCAGCTACAAGGCATTGTCCGCACTGACCATTTTGGTGGTTTTTCAAAAAGGCAAGGATGGTGCGAGTCTTTTACCGCCCCCACTTCAGTGGCTCAACACCCCCCAGGTCCCCACCGCTGCTTGCAGGCCATGTGTCACTTTGTACTGCGTAATGGCATTGCGCTGCTGCCACAATCGCGGGAGCATGTGGAGGTGGGAAATTCCAGCGTGTTGCCACGTCAAAATGAGACGGTTAAATGGGGAGGCCGAGCTGACGTTGCAACGCAGCCGGGGGGAACGAAGCAGGGTGCGAACGGCCCGGAAGTGCGAACTCAGACCTCGAAGCCTTCCCTCAGCAGGCAGTCCAGACCCGGGTAGTGCTTTAAAAAATTTTCTAGAGACAAGGTTCATGACATGTTGCCAGGCAAGGGATTTTGCTCCAGCCTACCGATCTTAAGGGCGGCCAGCAGATTTCGACCGTTATCGCAACCACCTTGCCGGGCACAAGGTTCTTGTCACCCAGCCAGCGCTCGGTCTCTTGTGGAGAGCCGTCCACAGCTCCTGACCTGTGTGTGGACGGTCTCCAAGACAGATTAATTTCAACACGGCTTGTTTCTCTGGGCACGTGATGCCACCAGAGGACCTTGAGGGAAAGAACCCTGCACCATCCCTGCGTTTTGAAGAGCATGCGCCGAGCCTGAGAGCCACTGTCACCCCAAGACATCCACCCAGCTCAACCCGTGAGCTGTCAAGAGATATAGCGGGCCCTTGGCCGGGGGTTACAGTCCATGTGTCGGTGGTCAGATGGACTTTTCCGGACACAGATGAAGACAATGCGCTTGAAATTTTAGATGGCATGTGGCTGTCCAGGGCAGGGACGGCTTTTCTGGCAAAAAAAGGCCTGCTCGGCATCTGGTATTGGGGGCAGGCAAGGGCCATGAGTTGGGGGAAACCCACGGTGTACACCAGACGGAAAGGCAACAATTACAAGGCCAAAAGCCGGGCAAAAGCCGACATTCAGGCTTTTGGCTTTGGGATGGTTTGGGTTAGGTGTTTTCTTCTGCTCCCAAACCTGGAAGACAGAAGGGTGGCTGCTAGACTGCCTGTACGGCGTGCAGGTCGTCAAACTGGTGGAAAGGGGAAGGGTAGGAGGCTCTGTGGTGTGTGGTGGTACTCGGGCACGTTGGAGCCTGAAGCGGAGGCTGATCCTTTTCATGACTCTGAGAGACATAGGCATCTGAGGAACGCTTGGTGGTGGCGGAGGTTTTGGGGGGACGAGACAGAGGGTGGACAGTGGTTGGAAGCCCTGCATCGGTGTGGCCTTTTTGGCCAAGTGTTGCCCCCATTTCAACTCATGGGATTTGCTGCATGTGACTAGACATGTTGGTGGGGGTTAAACACCTAAGATGCTTGCTCTACGATGCGTTTACTGCAAAGGCGGCATATGACACTGGGTGAATCAGAGGCTTGCTCAAAAAAGGCCCCGGGTTGAGAGGTCCTGGAACTTTTTGACGGCGATAAGCGAGGAGGGGGGTTTCCGCGACCGTGGCTGGTGGAATCATATCATGGTTTTCTGCACCGCCCCCCCCCTTTTTGAGGGGGGACCCTACTGACACTACCCCACGTCTTTCCCCTCGCCAGGATAAGCCTCAAAAGCAAATTCGCTGAAAAACCCTCTTTTGGATCCGCAATGCGCATCATCATCAAACAGGCCTTCCTTGTCCTGACTTTCTGCATCCAGGAGCTGCGGGCAAAAGCAAAAGGAACTGCAAGGCTTTGCCGACCCCCCGGGTTTTTGGCCGTTTGCCCGGTTTCCTTTTTCCCTTCCCCGATGGATCAGAACCGGCGCAAGCAACAAAATCCCCTTTTTGGCCTTTGATCTTTTAAATGCCTTCTGCCCCCAACCCCGCATTTTTCATAAAAGAGGTCTTCAAAAAATGGATTATCCCAGTGGGGGGTACACGAGTTGACATTTGGCTGTTTTTCGTTTTCATTTGGGAAACGGTTTCTGATGATCGATGACGATTTTTGTTGCCGGACTGGGGGGACGAGGAATAAGACTGCGGGAAAATCAGGTTGCATTAAACAGAAGAACAGTTTGGGCGACCTTTTCGTTACGAGATTCCGGGGCACGACCCCAGCGATGACAGCCTGACGCCGAAACTGACGACCCACGGGTTTGGGCTTTGTCGCCAGCACGGGAAAGCACCTTCTCCGTACCTCTATCCCATTCCACCCCCCCCTTTGCTCGCTTACCACCTCATTTCGCTCCATGTTCAGAAAGATAAAAATTTGAGAAGGTATGGGGAAAATTTTTGGAAAGTCCTTATTACAAACGGCAAATCACAGCTATTTTTAAAACCCTCTAAAATTTCCCACAGCCAACTGGATTAGAAACTAAATGTTTCTTTCAAAACCTGTGAAATGCGGTCTGGTGAAAACCTAAGACAAAACAACAGTGTTCTTTTTTCAGTCCCAGGATTTCAACGCCCATAGGACAGGAATTGAATTTTTAAAGAAATACATACAAGTGCGCTATATCGCCAAACTTAATTTAAAACCCAAAAAAACTTTCAAAGTTAACCCCAATGAAAATTGTGTTTTTTGCAGCATGAAAAAAACGAAACAGGTGGGCCCATGAACAAAGCGGACTGCGCCCAAAGTAAAAAACACATAATTTAAATTGTGTACGGATAATAAAACCTGGTTTTTTGCACCTAAAAATACACCTCGGTGCTACAAAATTGCTGTATTAAAATTAATGCAAGGTCCTCTATGAACAAAACTGGACGCACCAAAGTAAAAAAAACACCCATTTGGAAAAGTATACAATAATAAATGTTAGTTTTGCACCTATCAAATACCCTGGCAGTTTCTAGAAAAGATCTGTATCCTAATATAATACAGGCTGCCAACATACAGTAAATTTCCCAAAAACTGCCAAAAACTTTAATCAAAACCCCTTGCAATGCAGGGTCAAATCATACTGGGGTGACAAAATTTCCCCCTCCTTTCAAAAGCTGCCCCCACCTGCCCCTCCCGTGTTCGCCCGCACACACCCCTCCCCCCGGGGCTTAAAACGCTAATCTCCTTTTAAAATTCTCAGCCTAAGTAACAAAAAAGAAATTCCCCAATGTACCTAAATTTAAAGTTCACAGCTATACTAGTTGTCGGTGAACAAAAAAAAGTTTCGCTGAGCGTTTGAGAGAGACCGAGCACACGTTCTCTCTTATAACACAGGGACACACTGAGGCGAACGGGAAAGGGCTGTTCTATGAAAACAGGTCATGTTTTTTCCAGCCAACACAACCATAAAACTCCCAGTCTGCGTCGCACACCCACTCACCCTCTCTATTGTAAGCTGATTTTCTGGCCGCCAAAAAACGGGAAACGCGAAAATGGCGCATATTAATGATTATGCGCAGATTTTAACCAAATTATCGCGTGATCCAAAAATCCTCAACATAAAAACCGTGCCGATTTCAACTTTTTCGATAATAATCGCTCAACACTGTAGCAAAACCAAATTTTTGTGCAAAAACATATTTTACCAGGAATTCAAGCCTCAAACATCTTTTATTATTATGTTTACGTTTTAGCCAGGGTACCAAGGTAGAGATTTCTTCATCAAAGGAAAATGGGTAGATACCATGGAACCGGCAATACTGTATGTCAAACATGTAGACCGATATCATATATGAGGACCCACATGGGTCTCACTCCCTTCTGGGACTAAGCAACGGAGATTTCCCAAAAAGCCTATTAGGATCCAGTCGGCAAAGCAACATTTGGTATCAGACCATAGCTAGGGCTCAGATGGGTCTGATGATACTTGCTCTGCCTTTCTGTGACCCCTCCCCCCCCAGGAGAAGTTAGGAACCATTTTCTGTTATATTTTCCAAACACCAGCCCTCAAGGCCAAGGGGATTGAGCCATCCCAAAGGCTGTGAGGGGGTATTACAGGGTAATTTTTTAAAAGTTTGGGGGCCCCGGCAAAACAAACCCAAGGGGGTTTTTCTTTTGAGGGAGGTTTTTGCCATTGGAAAGGTTCTTTCTCAATAAAAAAAAAATATATCCAAAAGTTATTTTTTTTTCCCGTGATTTTAAAATTCAAAAAGTAAAAAATCATTTATTTAAAATAGGGATTACAAAACAGGGGTTTAAAAATTTTTTTAACCAAAGGGTCCGATTTTTGCCGATCCATGAACAGAGTCTGTTCTTGACATTTGACTTAAACAAAAAACGAAATTTTCCATAAAATAAAAATATATCCATTTAAATTCTTCTTTGAGATGTGCAATATAAATAAACTGAGAACTCAGCACTAGTAAAAGGCAAGTTTGAAATGGTTTTTCCCCCAAAAAAAATTTTATAAAAAACATTATATATATATAATTCACATATAATCATCAATATATACTCGAGTTTTTAAGCCGACCCGGAAAAAAAAAGGAGAGGGGCCCTTTCTTTTTGGGCCCCAAAAAAAAAAGGGAAAAACTTATTTACTCAAATTGGCCTAGGGAGGAAAATGCAGGCCCGCTACTGTTTAATTTTTAAAAAAAAAAAAGTGGGGTACCAATTTTAAATTCTTAGGGAGGCATAGGCATTTTTATTTCCCCCCAGGGAGGTATAGCGGGATATTTTCCCCCATGGGAGGTATATATCCCCCATTAATTAATTAAAAAATTAATTAATTAATTTTAAAAAGTTTCACATAATCGGTATCACTGCCCTCCCCAAAGGGACCGATCTTTTTTTAATGTAACAACCACCATCCCCTATGCTGTTTGGGGAAAAACCATTGGAAAAAAAATTTCAAAATCCCAAAATTACATTTTTTTTGGGCTTTTCACATCCCCAAAAAATTTTAAATTAAAGGGGATCAAAAAAGTTTGCCCCGTAAATTTCCCCAAAATGGGAGCAATAAAAATTCACTTCAGTCCCCAAAAAATGCAACTTCACTCAACTACATCACTGGAAGTACAAAAAAATTATTGGTTGCTTTGGCGAAAATGTGAAAAATAGAAAATTTTGGATTTTTTTTTTTTAAAGGGGACCATTTTTTACCAAAATTTTTTTATACTGAAGAGGGGAAAGCCCGAAAAAGCAAAACCCCTTTTTAAAAATTTCAGTTTAATGACACCTTAAAAAGTAAAAAATCTTGTCTTGCAAAAAAAAAACCCTCTTATATGTCTATGTAGATAGAAAAATAAAAAAATGTTATGGCTCTGGGAAGGCGGGGAGAAAAAAAGAATGTGATAAAAAAATAGGCTGTGGAGGGTAGGGCTTAATCATGGGTCTAAGGATTTCACATGGGTCAGACATCAGGTGACCCTCCAATCTCCATAACTTCATATATATTATATATATATATATATATATATATTTTTATATATATATATATATACTATTTAAATAAAAAAAAAAATTTAAAAAAAAAAATCACATATATAGCCTCTAGTCAATTTCTTCTCTTCTCCATGCAGGTGATTAGAAAATTTTGGGCATTTAATTTATTGTTGCACTCATTATTTATTCTCCTTACAATGTTATGTGGAATTCTAGAAATCTATACCATGACTTGGTGTCCTGTGCGTACAATATGTTTGACATTTTAATGTTGTATTTCTATATTACTCCTTTGATGAAAAAAAAAGTTGCACAACAGTTTTTTTTTTTTTTTTTACTTGTTTCCAGTGGGTACAATGGTTGTGCATGTTAAAACAGATATGTGCCTCTCCCTGTTGCAGAAGTACTGTATTAAGGTTGAAAAATAAATATTGCTCTTTTATAGCTGTTGCAGAATTACAAGTCCATGAAGCAGTTGCACAAGAAAGGTTTTTCGGGGAAGTTTTCCAGATCAGTATTTTATATACCAAACTTAATGCAAATAGTATTGGAGTATAGATGTGACCAAATTTATTTTAACATATACCCTGCTTAATATAAGTGGCGCATTTTTTAGCAGTCTGTGAAAACTGAGGCATAGTCATTAATAAATCTTCCTTTTATGTAGTTCAAGACTTAGACTTTTCCTGCCACAACTATTCCATGTTTCTATTTTCATAGGTAATATTCATTAATTTGAAAAGATCTCTTATTAGACTGTAATAATACATCACATCATTTATAATAGCTTAAACAATTCCTTAAGTTAGTAGTAAGGATTATGCCAATCATTTTTGGGATATCATGAGATTAAATGAAAATCCAATGCCATGCATACAAAACAAATTACTAATTTGACTACAATATTTGTATATGAGTGCTCCTTCTATTCTGGTATATGCTTGATATACTTTTACAAATAATAGCAATTTGCTGTATGAGCTAAAATAACTATTTTCTTTACTTCTATGTGCTCATGCCAAAGCATGGTTCATCACAACATCTTCTACATCTTCATTCAGGCCATGATGCCTGATTTCACTCCTACTCTAAATCATACCACATATTACTTGTATTTCATGAGTTTCCTTCTGAGACCAGTACCAAACAAAACTGAGCACAGCATTCCCCTTTCATGCAGGGGTCAAACTGAAGCTGTAGTAGTCGTAGCAGCTGCCACAGGGCTAACTACCCCGGAAATGCCCAGCTCAACTGCATACCTCAGCACACCCAGGACCTCTATTCATGGGGTTTGGGGGACTGTCTATTCAGGCTCCCATAGGGTAATAGTTGATACTGGACCTGATGTCTGTCATTATGCCATAATGAAAGGCTTATGAGTAGAGATGGGCGAATTTCCCGAAATTTGTTTCGTTCACTTCGCCAAATTTCTCGGCAAAAAATAACTTTGTTCCGAATTACTTCAGGACGAATCACGTTAAAAAACAGCTATTTCCACGGCTGACAGAGCCTTCAGGGTGCTGTAGAACGTTGTTGCCATGCTTAAATCTGCAGAGGGAGCTTGGTTTGTCTTCATACAATGTTGTGTTTCTAGTTATGACGCCGCCCGCTCTTAGAATAACTTCACTATAAAATTCCCTGGGCACTTAAGAGGGCAAAACCTGACCAAAAAAGAAGCGCGGAATGTTGCTTGAAAAAGTCATGCAGAGAAAGCGGGAAAAAAAAAGCTGACGAGTCAGGTAGGCATCATTACGTGAAAAACAAGAGTGTGGAGGTGACGGCGGCAGCCACAGCAGCCATGAGGACAGTATAGTGGCACAATGACATTATGGAGGTGGCAAAACAGGGAATAGGCCACAGTGTGGCACAATTGACACAGTGATCACGGCAGCAGCAACAGCAGCAGCATGAGGTCAGACAGTGGCACAAATGACAGAGTTGTGTAGGTCACGGCATCAGCCACCAGCAGCAGCATGAGGTAGGGACAGTGGCACAATGACAGAGTGTGTAGGTCACAGCATGCAGCCACAGCAGCAGCATGAGGTCAGACAGTGGCACAATGACATTCTGGAGAGGTGGCAAAAAAAACAGGAGGTAGGCCACAGGTGGAGACAATGACACAGTGTGTAGGTCACGGCAGCAGCCCACAGCAGTAGCATGTGGTCATACAGTGGGACATTGACATTGTGGAGTGTGGGAAGGTCACGGGCGCAGCCACAGCAGCTGCATAGGTCAGCAGTGGCACAAATGACATTCTGGAGGTGGCAAAAATCGTGTAGGCCAAGGAGTGGGGACAATGGACAGAAGTGTGGTAGGTCACGGCAGCAAGCACAGCAGAAGCATGAGGTCAGGCGCAGTGGCACAATGACATTCTGGAGGTGGGAAAAACAGGAACAGGCCAAAGAGTGGACACTGACACAGTTGAGGAGATTCACGACCAGCAGCAACAAGAAAGCCAGCATTTGAGGTCCAGCAGTGACAATGACAATTCTGGAGGTGGCAAAAACAGGAGTAGGGCCACAGAGTGGGACAATGACACAGTGTGGAGGTCATGGCAGAAGCCACAGCAGCTGCATGAGGTCGACAGTTGGCACATGACACAGTGTGTAGGTCACGGCAGCAGCCACCGAGTAGCTGCATGAGGTCAGACAGTGGCAAAAATGACAGGTGTGGAGGTCACGCTCAGCAGCAAAGAGCAGCATGAGGCTCAGCAGTGGTTTAAATGACATTCTGGAGGTGGGCAAACACAGGAATAGGCCACAGAGTGGCACAATGACACAGTTGTCTAGGTATTGGCAGCAGACACAGCAGCAAGCATGAGGTCAGAAAGTGGCACAATCACATTTTGGAGGGAGGTGGCAAAAACTGGAGGTGGGCCCCAGAGTGGCACAATGACAGAGAGTGGAGTGGACGGCGGCTGGAGCTATCAGCATGAGGTCAGAGAGTGGCACAATAAAAAAGTGTGGTGGTCACGGGCAGCAGACCACAGCACAGCAGGCATGAGGTCATACAGGTGGCTCATGACAGAGTGTGCGTGGTGGGTGGCAATACCAGTCCTGGTAATGAAGGTTGGTGGCAGATGGAGAAAAACTGGCAGCAGATGTGTGGCATCAGGCAGGTGGCTGGCATCAGAATAGTGGCTGAGGCAGGTAGTTTGAACCAGACTTAAATTTTCACAGTTTATGGGTGGACGGCATCATGGCTGATGTTGGTCTGATGCCTAAGGCATTGGTGTGTGGCAAATCTGGACTGATCCACTCCTGATTCATCTTGACAAAGGTTCAGTCGTTCCACATTTCCCGTGGACAAGAGGGGTTCTCTTGGAGGTAACGATAGGCCCCCACCGCACTGAACACCCGCTCTGATGCCACACACTAATGGCCGGGCAGGACAGCAACTCTTTGCAAAACTCGGAATAGTTGCGTCCCACACATCCTGTTTGGCTGCCTGGAAGTCAGCGGATCTTCTAACTGGGGTGGCAGAGTGCTTTCCAAGTAGGCCACACCTGTTGGTCTATTTTTTTTGTCGTTCAGGGTCTGCTCCAGGTCCTGCTTGCTGCTGTGGCGACTGCCCTCCTCCACTAGGCAGGGGAAGGAAGCTGCTCATAAGTGACTCCAGAATAGGTTGCTGGCTGCTGAATGGAGCTGGTAATGCTCCGACTCCCCACCTTCCCGGCAGCCGCGGGCTGTAGTACGTGAGCGCTGAAGAACCCCCCCGGTCAGACCTGGTCAGAGGAGGGGACGATGCGACCGATGGGCAGTGGCTAACTGACTACGGAGGATTTCCCTATAGTATTTGAGTGTTTCCTCAATCTCAATAGCTGGGAAATGAAAAGGCTCCATATTTTTGGACGGTAGCGAGGGTCCGAATAGGGTGGAGGAGCCAGAAGTCATCCCCTCTGCCGGGATGCTGACTATTCGGCTGTCACTAGCCAGGGCAAATCAGCATGTGCGGGCCATCTGCACAAGTGACTCGAGGGGCTCCCTGCTCCCATCTCCATGTATTATGCCCTCAGCTCTGCTTGCTGCGGGTCTTCTTCCTCGTCTTCCTCATCTCCATTCTACCTACTCCAGCTGCTCATGCTCCTCATACCCCATCTCTTGTCTTCCTGCGGATAAGAGAAATCCACTCATTTTCACCAGGACAATGAATTCTTGCTCCAATGTCCTCCTCCTCCTCCTCCTCCTTCATTTCAGTCCCACCGGACCTCATGTGGCCGCGAGATGTAGCGCCACGTCTCCAGTCCCCTGACCAGGCAGCATTTTCAGCATTCTGTTCCAGAACATTGAAGCCTGAGTGGAATGACGATATTCATCCCGTAGTCGTGGCGACTGGACAAAATAACGTGGCCTCCTCGAATGGCCCTCAACAAACGGCCAGTGTCACCGCATGAGCTGCCAATGGCTGACATCAAAGTTTTACACAGGGGTGTATCCGGTCCGCCTGCATCATCCAAAAAATCGGTTTAATGGCTCTTTCCTCTGTTCATACAGTCGTTCAACATGTGCAGGCTGGAATTCCAACGGGTGGATACATCGCATATCAGAGTGTGTAGGGAAAGCTGTTCTGCCGCCTGCAACTCGGAGGAGGGGTGTTCCTGGCTTTGTAGGAATGGGATGAAGTGCATGCACAGTTTCCTGGCCATTTCAGTATGTTCTGAAGATCGGTGGAAGACTTCTGGGGGGGGAGGGGGGAAACCTTTTAACAACCAGTATTGAACAAATGCGCCATGCATGGGCGCATGGACAATCCCTCCTCGTGTGCAGACGTGGACACCATGTTCCTCCTATTTGTCCGTACCATGGTTCCGATTTTGCAGTTGGCGCGGAGAAAGCCACACATCGATTCTTGCTGCATAATGCGGAGCAGTTCCTCCCTGTGTGATTCGTTCGACGAACGGCAAGCCTGGTTGTAGAACTGCGTGACACCGCTGGGCCATACAACACGTGGTATGATGGAGCAGTACTTGTGGAGGCTGAGATGGCGGAGGTGGTGGAGGAGGAGGAGGAGGCGGACACTGGCGCAGGAGCCGCAGTTTGACAACGTGGAGGAGAAAGCGGCGTCTCCTGTGCAAGTTGTTGGTGTGCCTGGGCCGGAAGCACATTCACCCAGTGGGCCGGAAAGGACAAGTAATTGCCCGGACCGTAGTTACAGCTCCAGACGCTGCCGTGCACCTTGGAACAAACCGATAAGCTCAAGGACTGGCCCACCTTCTGTTCTACATATTTATGAAGTGCTGGTACTGCCTTTTTGGAAAAGAAATTACGGCTTGGAACTCTCCATCTCGGCTCGGCACAAGCCATTAGTTCTCTGAACGGTGCAGAGTCCACCATTTGGAAAGGGAGGGACTGCAGCACCAACAACTTGGACAGGAGTACGGTCAGCTTCTGCACCTTAGGATGGTTGGACGCATACTGTTGTCTCTTTGCAATCGCCTCGCTGAACGACTGCTGGCGCCATAAGTAGCGAGGAGCAGGAGCATCTGGACCGGGAGATGATGTCAAAGAGAAACAGCTCCCTTCTGCAGAGGGGGTGGAGCCTTGACTGGCTGCAATGGCATGTGTGCCACTGGGCGCTGCTGCTGCTGCTGCGGCGGCGGCAGGATGGACCACCACATCTGAGCCACGTTTCTCCCAGGCCACCGGATGGTGACGCTGCATGTGTTGACACAGGGCCATGGTGCCAACGTTAGCTCCCTGGCCACGCTTCACTTTCTGCTTACGGATTCTACATTTACCCATATTCGGCTCCTCCGGTGTCTTAGCAAAGAACTGCCACACCGCCGAGTATCGGATTTAACCGCCTACGCTCCGCACTGAGTGACTACTGCCGCCGCTGCCTCGCTGAGCCCCTGTGCCGCTACTTTCTTGGACCTGCGAAGCGAGATTTTTACCCCGTGGCCGCTTGGCTCCCGACCTCAAACTGCTGCTATCCTGCTGACTCACGGTGACACGTCCCACTTGCTGGCTGTGCCGCTGCCTGACGCGCAAGCTGACGCCCTCTTCTCCTGACGATGATGAAGCCCTTGCCTCACCCGGCTCCCATGTGCGGTCAGCTACATCATCATCTATTTGTGTTTCATCGTCACTCTGTCCTCATACCGGTCTTGGTATGCAGAGGCTGACCCCTCACAACATGACCTCAATCCCACTCTCAACATCTTACTTTGCTCCCTACTGCAAGAAACAGGGGATATTGGCCCCATTTCTTCGCTGCCAAGTAGCTGCTGACTGCCCTCCTCAAATTGTTCATCCTCGCTATATAGTGGCGCTGGGCCCAGACCACATAGTAGATCTCTGGCTGAGGGAACCGGATGGGACAGAGGCGGGTTGAGGACAGGTGAGGGCCGCTGACCCGCTCCCGGGCCATGCCCACTAAGGGTTGTGTCTGACGTTCCCATCGACTCTTGGCTTGTGTTGTCAGATGTCATCTGGGAGGAAGTGGATGACTTAGTCAACCAATCAAGAACCATTGGGTTGCTGAACAACACACGGCCGCTAGATGACAGCGGCAGTTGTGGCCTCACCGAGTGGCCCCTGCTGCGACGTCCCCTTGCTGTGCTGCGACCTGCTACAGGAATGTTTGTGCCTCTGCCACTGGCAGGTGAAGAGCCTGCCACCTCTCTTTCTGACATACTGTTTGTTCTAAAATTTACAGACACTGTTTGATGAAGATATCTGTATATTATAAATACACACCCTGTATTTGACGCCAAATGAACCCACTAAGAAGCTTGGTAACCCTTGTATATAAATTGCGCTCCACAAATGGGCAGGAAAAATTGACTTGTATGTGCCGTTTAAAAACTGTGTATTTTACGGAATATAAATGCACAAACAGGCTTAATTAACCTTCGGATATGAATTATGCTACAGAATTTCTTCTGTGGCGTTGAAAAACAAAGTTTCTTTTACTGAGTACAACTGCAGAACAATGCTTAATTAAGCCCTGGATGTAAATTGCGCCAAAGAATTGAGCCACCACAAACTAGGAGCTTTGTAGCGTGTTACAATGTGGTGTTTTTTTACGCCACACAGCAAGAGATACAATTGTAATTAACTTTGCTTGTGAATTAGGCTACAGGAAAAATGAATATATTTTGGCGGTGAAAATGACGGTTTCTTGGAGTCACCACAACAGCAGAAAAAACAACGCTTAATTAACCCCTGGATGTAAATTGCGCCAAAGAATTGAGCAGCCAAAAATGAAGTGGTATTTGTATTGTAAAAACGCTGTTTCTTTAAATGAATACAACAGGAACTGGCTTAGATCCCCCTTGGATATTCAATGTGCTGTGAGCAGATAGCATTAAAATGTATATGCAGCAGCAGTGGACACACACTGGATTTCAGATCCAATACCCAAAAAAATCAGAAATAGAACGTTAAGAGAAGCAGTCTCTGAGACAAGCTGAGACACCCCACAAAAATCGCTGTATAAAAATCAGTTCTTCAGTAACAATCAGCTGTGGCAGCACCTTCCCTGATCAGTACAGTGAGAGCGGTATGAGCTCCCAGCGTCGCGCCCGGACTTATATAGTGCGGTGACGTCACAGAATCCCGCCGGTCTCTGATTGGCTTCATCTCTGCACATGTCATGCAGGCTATGCCCTTCTTCCTCCCAGAGATCTTTGCCCCATGTAACGCCATGTGCTCGCAGCCATTTTATCAATGAAAAGCACACTTCGTTCACCCGAAGTACCCCAAACTTCGACTTCGTTCAAAACCGAAGTTTTCCTGAAATTCTAAACGAATTCCACTTCGTTAGAATCAATTCGCCCATCTCTACTTATGAGAAAAGAGCTGGGACTCTTGTGCGCCATCTATCATGTGTAACAATCTTTAAGTCATTTCTAACTGAGACTTGCTATCTGAAAGAGATTAAAGCAATGTAAATTTTGTTAATCTGAATAGAGCTGTTTTGGGGTGTTTGTCTCATCAGTGCAGAGTAGAACTCATTGGCTGACTATTTGATGGGTTTAGTGTGACCTTATTTTCCAATATCAGGCAGTTTGTTAAGCCTGAAGAAGGGCATCTGTCTGAAATGTTGCTATCTGTCCTATGCTAAATATAAGTGAATGTTGTTTTTATTGAAATAGAATTGATTACTTTTGATGACTTGTCTGTTCACCACATACCTTAAAGGGGTTGTATAATTTCATTAAATGGTCTTCAGAATAAGGGGACAGTGAAAACAAGCAACTTTGCAATTAGATGCCATTAGCAAAGCGGTCTTGTATTCACAGTTTTCCTTATCTTCTGTTTCTTTTTACACTGATATCCAGTGCTGGTGGGATCCCTCCTCCTTGCATTTCACTAGCTGAGAGCTCATTTACATTCTGTTCAGCCCCTGGTCGGCTGAAATCAGGGAGCTTGCATTCCTGCCTTTCGCTTAAAGTAAGGGACCGGCACATTTTCACTCTGTGCAGCCAGAAGAAACAGAATTACACTACAGGGCTTCCACAATCAGGAAACAGCACAACAGTGTGTCGATCCCTGTCTCTCTGACTCAGAGTTAGGGGCCGTAGCAATTTCTCTCTGCACACCTAGCAGAAACACACTGCAGCAGATTCTACAATCAGAAAACAACACAGTTATGTCTCGGTGCCTAACTCTCCTGCATAGAAGGGAGATCTGTGCCGTTCATAGAAAGCTGGATTCAACTGTAAAAATCTATAGCTGTGAGAGGAGAAGAGATCAGTGCTTAGTCTAGATTGAATGCAGCCTGTGGTATGTATACAGCTCTTACAAAATATGACTGATGGGCAGAGACACAGTCACATGTGGACTCTGAGAGGGTGGGGGTGGAAGTCTCGGGAGCCAGCATGAACAGTGAAGGGGGGATGATGTCACCCAGTTGGGAGGGGAAGAAACGCCCCTGCATTTCTAGAGTTGAGAAGCTGAGAGCAGTATGAATCAGCCAAACTAAAGAAGCGATACATCCCATTTAAGTGATGACTGTTCACTTTGAATCTTTCCTTTTAAATCTATATTTACTTTAGTAAATAAGAATTTTTACATGATTATTGGTATGAAAGGCAAAATTGCAAATATCTAGAACGCAAGTATATTTTACTTTAAAAAATCCATAAAAACTCCAAATAAATGCCATTTATAGGGTAAATATGTAAGCATAAACCAAGAGGTGATATACAGCAAGAAAATATATTCTCTCCCCGTGCCCAGTGTCAAGCCACACAAACTTCAAGGGTTTGGATGTCAGTGACATGCCTCCTGGTACAGGTTTCATACAATGTCCTTTTAACAGAAATGTGAAAGGAAATCCAGAGAGAAGACTACAGAGAGGTGAAAAAGACTCCTATGTGCATAGCCTTCTTATGGGGTTGTACATAAAATATGTATGAGAGCAGAGGCTTTCTTTTTTATCCTTTCTATTATATACAAATTGAACAGATAAATATACTCTGCTTAAAGGGAACCTGTCAGCTAGTTCATACTGCCTGAATATTGGACAGCATGATATAGCTACAGGTTTCTTGGTCTCAGTAAGGTGTGCTAAACCCTGAAATGCTACGGTGTTTCAGAAGTATAATGTTGTACTGTGTTAGCCATAGAAAGTAGTAGAAGAGTGAAGAAAATCAGGCAATACCTTTTAGAGGCTGAGTATATTTGATGGCTTACCTGATTTCTTCACTTTTCTACTATGGTGTTTCAGAATAAGACACCCAACAAAACTGAGCAATGTATGGATAGAAGCCATCAGGTCTGGAACAGTTTAATCTGTTTTGTGTCCTCAGCTTAACCAATTGGTCCCCTTCTATATGCAAACAAGGTAGAGACCTGTCAATTAAGATGAGTGGGGCAGGTAAAAGCTGCACATCAGTTTTTCGTGGTAGCATTTCAGAGGGAAAAAACACATGTTACTAAGCCCAGGAAACCTGCAACTATTTCATTCTGTCCATCATTCAGGAAACATGAAAGAACTGACAGCTTTTCTTTAAAATTGCATTTCAGATTTGTACAGAGTTCCAAAACCTACAGAATAGTTTTTTCTTTTAAAGTATTATTAGATTTAAGGATAGAAGAAATAAATGTAAGAAAACATAGACAAAATGCATAAATTCGTAAACATCAGTCAACTAACGAATGTTCATGAGATAACCAAGAAAAACTTTTTGTCTAGGACTATAGTAAAAAGCATAACAATAAAATATAAATAGTATTGTCACGTACATAACAGAACTGTGATTTGAAAGGTGTTAGAAAGTTCTGCATTTTTGGGCAGAATATATATACCGAGGGAATGGAAAAGAAGGACCCAGTGGGCAGGAGCATGGGCATGGAATAAAAGCAAAATGATGTATAGCAGTAGACTGTCACTTAAATGAGATACTATGGAGCATAGGGAGAGTAAATTTGACCTCTGTAAACAACAGTGAGTGCACTCAAATAGATGGTGTGTAAAAGCTGCACCTGCACCAGCTATGTGAATAAGCATTTTTTTAGCCTTAGCTGAAAAAGGGGAGGAAAGGGAATTGGATTAAAGGCATATAAAAGCCAATGCATTTGTGTTGGCTCAGCATAGTGGAGCACATTCCCAATCTGTTTGGTCTGTGTGTAGCAAAAAGGATGCAAAAATATCTTCTACACATCTTTAAGTACAACACAATGAAAGCTCATTCATAAATTAGCCCTTTTTCACATCTTCCCTTAAAAATTTTATTACAATACTGCTTAGTGAATTGTAGGTTTACATCTCTTTGCTCATGATCAGGTAGTGTGTTTTTATACTTACATCTCCCAGAGGCTTTTGTGATTTCCTTGGCTTTCGTCAATGTCCCAATCATAAAAGACAGGTCATTATATAACCTGTCGGAATTCTGTTGATGGAGGTCAGACACTGGCACGTATCTGATTTCTCTCAGTGTTCCAAGCTTACTATTGCTTACTTTGCTTCTTATTTATCATAATGCTATCACTTTCTATAGTTACAGTGAATTCAATACAAAAAAGGTAGAATTACTTTTGAAGAGGTTTTCTACCATGACAAATGATCCAACCCTCTCTTTTGGGGCACAAGTTTTTTTCTGCACAGAAGAGCATAGCAAGCCTTGGATTGTGGTAGATCTGTGGCTGGATTTTATGGAGAAAGGCAGAGAAAGAAAGGTAGAAAGCAAGAGGCAGAGTGAAAGAGTCATGTACAGTATATTCAGTCATGTAAAGTAGCTGTAGAGTGTTCCCTAGGAAAAACTTCACTGGTGGGTCCAATGAATCAACTCCACTGCTGGACTCCAGGCATCCCAATAGCACACTAATGCTGTAACATACTCTAGTCATATGCAAAACCAGCATAAGAATTATCACTATCCCCTCCCACTTTGAGCTCTATCCTTTTATTACTGAACATCTCTCTTTTTTTCTTTAAGGAATGGTTTCTAAAGGGACTTTTTACATACATTGTTAGGCTTCTCTGTTAGGCTTATAAAAATGGGACTCAAAAAGGTACTTTTTGAGTCCCATAAAGAAGCCTATGTAAGAAACCCTAGAAAAAGATGTCATACCAGTACACCTGGTGAAACAGCCACCAGCCATGAAATTGATACACTAAATAAAAGAAGAGGTGGTACACATTTATGGACAAACAGCAACACAAGTACACAGTCAGTTGATTATTTTCAAAATGGCTTCTCTTACTAATAGATATTGGAAATGTTATTTGCATCTGTAATCAAAATGAAATGGATGAACACAAATCTGAGGTCAATAGGATTTTTTTTATAATAGAGTATGAGGAAAATACTGTAAATCTATAATATGACTGTAGTTATAAATTGTTGCTAAGCTGCAAACTAACCTGAGTTTTCACCTGTAAAAAGGCCAGTACTGGATATTTGACCATGAATTTGTTGAATATATTCTTCTCATCCTTGCTAAGAATAAACAGAAGAGTTATACCTAGAACTGCTTTGCCTATGAAGCTTCTGTTCCTTTCATTGCCTTATGAATATTTCATGGATGAATAAAAAAGATAAGTTCACGGTTTCTAAATGTTGTATGTATACTTATAAACGTGAACATTTTGGCTGTATAAACTACTTCTCATTTAAAGGATTATATTGCTTGCTTTAGCCACCTTCCTGTATTTTTCTAAAGAAGACTATTCTCTGCATTTGTTTGGAAACTGCCCTTAAATTCTACCATTCATAATCAATGTTTATTGCATCAATTTGGTAGCTTGTCAAAGAGAATAGAGATTTTATGTCATCTAGATTAGCAATATTTTTTTCACCATTTAAACTATTGCCAACTCATGATGACTTTTTGAGAACTTTGTCTTGTAAGTCAAACAACAAAGACATCCTCCTTTATGTGGACTGTAAAGACTTTATACTAGCATTTTAATGTGGCCATATGAAATATTTTATTTGAAGTCCAATGCATTAATATCTTTAATTGTTTCAACAGATAGAAAGAAAAGTTCAAGCGATTTTTGATCAAGGTGAAACAGAGATCACTGCATTCTCCGATCAATTTTTACACACACATTTAAAATGCATAGAGCTTAAAAGACTGGCTATGGTGTTGATGACCTACCAAACGCTCACTTTATTCAAAAAGCCAATGACTTCGAGAAGTTGCCAGTTGCATAAGCTTAACCGTTTCCTGTCATTTAACATGTTAGACATGGGGCTTCTCAATATGGGTGTCAAACTGTCTAGATTTTTTTTGTGTGTTATTTTTTTCTGATTTGCAACTACTACATTAAAATTACCCTTTCCTATCTATCAACCAATGACCTAGATGATATTAATAGCAAAATAAAAAATTCTGAAAAATGAACGAATATATACAAAAAAAGTCCAGCTCTCCTGCCTGTATATAGATGAATAGCACACAGAACCCAGAGCAGACTCCTCCATGTTTAGAATATATTCAAAAAAGTACATGAAATCTGGCTCTTGTAAAAATTCAGAAATTTATAGCCTGAGATAATGAGTAAGGGCTGTGTCTAGCCATAACACATAAGCATAAGCCTTCCTTGCCTTTTTATCCTATGTACTACATAAATGTTTGTATTGTTACAAGCGCTGGATTTCATCTAATTCTTTTGAATATGTGGAAAAATAAATTGGTTATTGTCATGAACTGCGCCGCAGTCTTCGCTTCTTGGTCCCTTGACTCGTCTCTTCTGCTCCTGCTGTCGGTTTCCCTCTAGAGGCCCCACATGCTCCCACTCACAGATTTAAAAGGCCAGCATGCACTATCCAGCTTCCCTAACCTACCCCTTGCCACAGCAAATATTTAAAGGAGCACCTCCCCTCAGCTTGTTGTCAGATATTTATGTGCGTTGTTAGGTGCAGTTAGTAGTATTCTTGTGTACGCTTATCGATATTGACCTTTGATCGTCACTAACCCATTTCTGGGTGCCCTTACCTCGTGCATAAGACCCATTTATGATTGAACACTGCCTGTCCTGATCTTCTGCTTGTACCCCAACAATGCTCCTGGTTAATGTACCAGGTTAAGGGTTGCAATCTGGAAGTTCTCTGCAGGGGAGTCCAAGTCCTGTTGTGAGGGTTGAGAGTGAAGACCAGACCTTAGGCCTTAGACTCTGCCCCTTGGCATGGCCTTATTGCAAACTAGCGACATGAAGGATTCGCTATCTGCCTCCGACAGTTAATAAAATTGATTTAAATAAGTGCATTTTGTAATTTGAACAGTGGGATCTGAATGTCAGCATCCCCCTGACCAGCTGTATCAAAAAGGCTAAAGAACTTTAACTGAATTCTGCATTCTCTTCATTGATCACATCTGCCCATACTAGCACTTGGACTTGCTTAGCATCAAGGTAATGCAGCTGTGTCCTAAACAAGAAAAAAAACAACTTAAAAAACAAAAACAAAAATGTAATGTGCTAATATTGACAGCATGGTGGCTCAGTGTTAGCACTATTGTTGTGCAGCACTAGGGTCCTGGGATGAAACCCCACTACTCAAGGATTTTGCATGTTCTCCCTGTGTTTGTGTAAATTTTGTCTGGGTACTCTGGTTTTCCCAGGATTTAAAAAAAAAAAAAAAAACATACAGAGGGGTTAATCTGGAATTTAGACCGTGAGCCGCATTTAAGAAAAGGACCAATGTCAGTAATGACAATCTTTGTACAGCGCTGTGGAACATAATGCCACTTTATAAATACATAATAATGCAATGTAGTATGCACACACATAAAAGATGAAACAACCTTTTCAAATAGTTGATTGTTAGGGGCACTAGGATTAAAACCCATCTGATCTAATATTCATGGCTTATCCTGGAGAGACAATCAAACCATATTCCAAACTGCAGGCATAAACTTAATGTTATATGAACCCATTATACTGTACATTCATTTATAACATGGGATGGGGTTTTCTCACTACAAAGATTAGCTTTCAAAAGCAGGGAATGGTAAATGAAGACTTTTTTCTAATTACCTTACTGTTTTGATATAACATTGGTCAGGAGATAAAAGAGATTTTAGCTGCTCTGAGTGCATGAAAGTTTCTCTGATTACTTTCCTGCTTTCCCTTCCTGATTAGACAGAGAGCAGAGAGGGATGTCACCATGGTCAGAGGGAGCAGAGACTTTACAGATAAGCAATTGTTTTTATTCCTCAGAACACTTGTAGCTTTGTTTACACTGATTAAGTCTCCAGCATTTATGTCTTTGTTAATTATTTATAGAGGAGCTGAATATGCTAATCACTGCTATAGAACCAGCCACAGCCTGAAAGGGCAGTGTGAATCAGAAACTGCCTATAACTTTGTGAGACAGCATGCTGAGAAAACCCTTTTAAACTCAATCTCTTGCCTTTAACTTCATATTGTTTTTAGATTTAACATTCTATGCTGTTTGATTTCCTAACATTTCTTTATAGCATTAGAAGCTTCATTTTCTGATACTGAGCTCAAAATCTCTCTGTTTGGGTGTAGCTTGGCAGCCAGGGTGATGTCCACTTTTACAGAGACATTGACATGCTTTTACCCTCCCATGTAAGTTTCCTTTCTAGCTTTTATTGGCAACATAAGAATAGGGGAGGCTTTCAGAAAGCAAACAGAAAACAAAGTAATATATAAAATCTTGCTTGTCCAAGCACTAATGATAAAGAGACATTTCTCTTTCTGACAAATGGACGATGAAACAGCAGCGTGTACCTTTCTACATGGCTCCACTGGTGAGTAGCACCGCTGATCTGTTCAGGGCCAGGCCCCAGTGCTGCTATGACTTTTAAATCCCTTCGCACAGAAGCACTTGCTAATTAAGTGACTGCCTTAAAAACGGGCCCCCAGGGTCTATGAATAAAAACCTTCAGCTGAAAAAGAAAAGAAATCTAGGTGGAATGTATATGCCAATGACCACCTTTCTAGTCACTGCTTTAAATCTCAAATAGAGAAACTAGATAGTTGCAGTAAACAATACTCTATTTTTTATTTATACAGTTCCAACTGAATTTAGTAATAAATTGTTTGTGGGGTTTTTGGAAAAGGCCAGGTGAGTTGAAAATAAAAAACATCCACTTAGGAAAAATTTTTCCATTTAAAATTTTTTTTGCATTGTGTCCTTACCATGGAGTGGATACTAGAAAAAAATATTTTCTTATTGTTCTTATGTTTTACCTGGCTTCAAAAAGATTGTATTACCAAGGCAAGCCCTTCTCTAAAACAGATATCCTGAAAATCAACTATTTTCAGGAAAAGGTGTCATTAAAGGGATTGTCTCACTACAAGGATTGCTTTTTATGTTAAAGATCTTGTAAAAAAAGTCATTTTGCACTATTGTCCATTAACAGTGTCCAAACCTTTTTTGAGATTTCCCCCCTTGTAGGGGCGCAGCAGTTCGGTTGCTATAAAAGACCTGTTTACTTCTCCTGATAGGCTGCCGCAGGGTTTGTATAGCTCAGATGGCTTCTCTGGCCTAGTAGAAGCGTAAACATCCCCTGAATTCCAAATGTCAAAAGAAAACAGGACTGGGTGGATGAATCAATTTTTGAAAAGAAAACCCCTTTAAGTTCCCCCCCTTTGTCCTGCCCCCTTTTCCAGTAGTACTCCTCCCCCCACTTATTGCATTTTTTCTACCCATTCTTTTTCCCCTATTTTTTACATTTCCTTAAGAGTATTGAGGGTCAATTATTTATAAACTCATTTATTTGATTTGGTTCTCTTTATCTACTTTTAGGATTTGGGGGGGTTTGGGAAAAATTGATGTTTTTTGAGCAAATTTATGCAGAAAATAATTAAGGGGTCACAAACTTTAAAAACCCATTGTATATCTAAACATAGCCATTGTGCTCGCTAGTGGTAGAGAGAATCTGTCATCAGAAAACGACCTATAATTTAAGTTACATTTTTGTAGTTAACATGTAGTTACTTTTTTAGTATTTGTTTTTTAATCTATTTAAAATAAAAATCGAGTTTTCCATTGGTTACTTACCCTTTTTGATAAATTTTCTAAATCGAATATGTACTTTCACCAGTTCTTTTATCTTTCAGACGGGATTACCATTGAAGGTAAACCCCAGGTTTGAAAAGGGGGGGAAAATTTCCCCGGATACACTTTTGGACAATAGGTGGTGACTCAGAGCATGCCCACAACACTTCCCCAAAGGGTTTAATCCCTTTTTTCCCTGATTAAGTTTTTTAAGTTTGTGTCGACCTAAAGAACCCCGTTTAAAGCTGAACAAATTTTAGCACGTTAGTTGCTCCCATAATGATGTAAAGAAAATAGAACAATAAAATATGCAACCAAAATAAAAAAAAAGATTAGAAAAACATATTCAGTTATTCAGTATCTAAAACAATTGGTGATATGAAAGCCATAAAAATTGAACTTTTGCCTCTATTGTAGTATAATGGCAAAAAATAAATAAAAAAATTGGAAAAAATTTTCCGTATTAAAATTGTATTATTTTTTAAAAATTATTTTGGGATTACCTAATAAACATAGGCTGGGATATAATGGGACCTATGAACAATATTCAAATGTTGCATATTGGCAATGCTGGATTTTGTGGTGATCTGTAATTATCACTCACAGAGAGTAATAGGGTGAAAATACTTAAAGATTGCAGCCATAGGGCAGTGTTAATTTTACAGGTTTAAATTTTACAGGTAAAATGGGGCAAGAGGGTCAAAGATCTATATGGGACTTTCAAGGTTTTTGAGAAGCACTAATTGTGAATTAGAATTGCAGATTGTATAGAAAATATCTTAAAATACACACAAACAAGCAATCATATACACTATCAGAGCTCTGACCAACAGGACCAACAGTGGTCCTGTAAGCCCTGTTGGTCACACTGCAGTACTTAAAGGGAAGTGCTGAAAGGACTATAATTTATGTGAATGTGTGATGTGCAGTTTGAAGTGGTTCTGGCAGCACAAGGTTACCAATAGGACACTTTACTTTACAGAACAATAAATACTGAAAGAAATCTGAATTCTTTGAAGATGATAAAGATCAGGGGAGGAATGTTTAAGAAGCACAAAAAGCGTTGAATATACCCAATTGCAAGAATGACATCACTTCAGCTTCTATTCTTTTCAGTACAATAAGGAGTCATTTATCATCCTTATCGCTGAGCCAAGTAAGCAAAGGTGCATGTTTGGAATTCAATTTTGAACACACGGATGGGATTTCTGTCCTTAAGGTGAAACTCTCTCCAATTTTCAATTAGCTTTTGTGTGATCTGCTTTCTTGTACATTATTTTTAGCTTATATATTTAGTGTATAAAAGGGAATATTTATCATACAGTAAAAACTGCCAATGTTACCGAAAAAGCTGGACAAACTGTATAATGCATGTTACTATTGGACATAGGAATTGTCCTCAATTGTAAATAAATAACAATATGAATTGTTTTAAGATTTTTAGAAGGGGATTTTTATAGTGTATATGGAAATTTTTTTTCAAAACTTTTTAATAAAAAAAGCGAAGGAGACCATTGAAAAAGGTCATTCCCAAATGCAGTTATTTTCCCCTAAAAAATTTTACTGAACCTAGTGATCAACTCTTACTGGCAGGGTGCAGCCTAATCGGCAGACTGTTTACAGACCTCAGTGCATTTACAGCCCCTTTCTGCCATTGTAGCCAATTTTCATCCAGCGGTGATGAGGGTGTAATGGGTGTGTTTAGCGATTATTTCGACAAAGTTTAAAATTTTGGGACAGTTTTTATTTAACGAAATTTTTTGATAAAATTTGGTTCAAATTGTGCATATCTAAAAAGATCGCGCCCCTTTTTGGCGGTTCCTGTCAGTTTGGCGGCCCGAATCAGCTTACAGATTAGAGAGGGTGAGTGTGTGTGCGAATCTGAGGAAAAATGTATGGTTCGATTGGGTGGAAAAATCACATGACCCCGTTTTACATAGAACAGCGTTTCCTGTTCAGCCTCAGTGTCTCTCAGCGTTTCAGGCAGATGGATGTGCGCTCTGCTTGTGTCCAAACAGCTCAGTAAAAATTATTCTATTTCTTCACAGAGAAACCTCTACTATTAGCTGTGATCCTTACAATTTAGTTAGATTAGAGATTGGAAGATTTTATGTAGTTAGGTAGAGAATTTTAAAGGAGCATCTACCGCTGTAAAGTCACGGGGTGGAGAGGGGGGGGCCCGTGGGCGAACACAGACAAGCTCTATAAAGAATACTGGATAAAGTTCACCAAGACAGTGTAGACATTGCACTGCAATAGCTTTATTATTAACAGTTTTCTATTGAAATAGTTCTGGATATTGGGCAGCCTGAACTTATAGGAAAACACATCTTTTCTAGTAACTGCAGGTCTCTATGTTAGGTGCAAAAACTCCACTTTTATTATCGTATAATTTCAGATAGGTGTTCTTTTTCAATTTTGCCCCTTTTCCCCCTTTGTTGATATATCCACTTGCACTTAATTTGAATCCCGCAATTTTATAGTCACCACAGGTGAATTGAAAGGTGCAAAAATATCTTGTATTATCGAATACATAACGGATAAGTGTTTTTGGACTTTGGCGCATTCAGGGTTTGTTCATTGAGGCAGCTTGCACTTAATCTGAATCCCGCAAATTTATAGTCACCACAGGTGAATTGAAGGTGCCAAAAAAAATTTTTGTATTTTACGAATACATAACAGATAGTGTTTTTGGGCTTTGGCGTACTACAGCTTTGTTCATTGAGGCAGCTTGCACTTAAATTTGAATACAGCAATTTTATAGTCACCACAGGTGAATTGATAGGTGCCAAAATACCTTGTATTATCCGAATCATTTCAGATACGTGTTTTTTTCACTTTGGCGCAGGCCAGCTTTGTTGATAGATCTACTTTGCAGTAAATTTGAATCCAGCAATTTTGTAGTCCCACAGGTGAATTGATAGGTGCCAAAAATAGCTTTTATTATTCGAATATATTTCAGATACGTGTTTTTTCACTTTGGCGCAGGCCCGCATTGTTGTAGATCTACTTTGCAGTTAAATTTGAATACAGCAATTTTTTTAGTCCCACATGTGAATTGATAGGTGCCAAAATACCGTTTATTTCCGTTTTACATTTTAGACAGGTGTTTTTTGCAAAATCTTTAACATAGCTAGCAATCATGTATTGAGACAACCCATTTAATACAATTAAAAAAAGAGAAACAAAGACATGGTGGGATTCCATCCTATTTTAAAAATGTGTTTTTTAGAATTAAACTACTAAAAAACTTGCATGTACATAATAGTGGTAAAAAAAATTCCTCTGAATTGTACAAGGGAGGTACAGGAAATTTTGACCAGATGTAGGTTATTCAGAGGACATGAGTATGGAGCACGGACAGAGAACAAAGTACAGAGACAATTTCCTCCAGCACGTTGAGTAAAATAAGAAAAATAATGCCAAGAAAAGGGCACCTGGGTGGAACAGGAGCGTTAACCACCAGTATTTCCAAGTGAAGCTAAATTGTTCCGCATCATACGGGGGGCAAGCGCTACCCAGGACAGGGACAGTATATGTCCAGTGAAACTAAAATTGTGGTTGAAAGACTCCTTTTTCCCTCACTTTTTAATCTGTGGGTCAGAAGGTTTAATGGTCATACTGCGGTACAGGACAGATATAGTTAATGTCAAGTTCAACTAAAATGGTGGTTCAAAGACTCCTTTTCCCGG
The DNA here is from genome assembly GCA_025379985.1 of Phyllomedusa bahiana. Classification (NCBI taxonomy): domain Eukaryota; kingdom Metazoa; phylum Chordata; class Amphibia; order Anura; family Hylidae; genus Phyllomedusa; species Phyllomedusa bahiana. The sequence goes on from JAODAL010030639.1 coordinate 26,866, forward strand.
CACTTTTTAATTTGGGGGGTCAGACAGGTTTAATGGTCATACTGCGGTCCAGGACAGGTATAGTCAATGTCCAGTTCAACTAAAATGGTGGTTGAAAGACTCATTTTCCCAGCACTTTTTAATCTGTGGGTCAGACAGGTTTAATGGTCATACTGCGGTACAGGCCGATATAGTCAATGTCCAGTTCAACTAAAATGGTGGTTGAAGACTCCTTTTTCCGGCACTTTTTATCTGGGGTCATGCAGGTTTGGGGGCTCATTGCTGTGTCCCAGGACAGGTATAGTCAATGTCCAGTGAAACTAAAATGGTGGTTGAAAGACTCCTTTTTCCGGCACTTTTAAATCTGGGGGTCATGCAGGTTTGGGGCTCATGCTGCGTTCCAGGACAGGGATATTCAATGTCCAGTTCAAGTAAGATGATGGTTCCAAATCTACTGCCTTCTTGCATTTTTTAAATTTTTGGTGGGTGATGCAGGTTTAAGGGTAATGTGTGGTCCCAAGACAGGGATAGTGAATGGTGTGTGATTTTTTTTCTGTGGATTTTATAACCTAAGTGTGTTGCCAAAGATTTTAGCACATATCCATTTGACTGTTGTGGATGTTAATTCCAGCTTCTCCAGCCCTGTTTGGGTGTAAGAATGAAGGTGTTGTTGCTCTCCCATAGACTTTAATGGTCAACGCTCATAATCGACCACCCACTATTGACTATCTTGTCGATGATGGTCGACTATCGACCATCGACCGATGTCGATGGTCAACGTAATCGCTCAAAACTACTAATGGGTTGATAACTCTTACGTCTAAAGTATTAAACTGATACATTTGTTGCTTTGCCTGGATCATATCAATTGTGACAGAAGCTAGATTGTATATTATAGCAGAGCTGTCAACTAGACACTCAAGTGATCAACTCTTGAAAATTGAAATGGAGAACCCCTTTTAATTTTCTTAGCTGATCCTTAAACTGGAGCCAGAGACCTCCATCTCCACCAGAGATCCCGCCAACTTTGGATGCAAAGAAATGACTGTCAGCTCTCAGCATGGTAATTGCCCTCTATCTCCACAAATCTTCATGGATATGGCACTGCTATTACACTGCTATTATATTACAATGCACAATGCAATACTCTGATCCACAATAAATATGGCAAGAAACAGGTCCCAGTCCTTTTGCAAAGATGAGGTCTCCTTAAAAGACCTTTAAAAAAAAGTAATCAACAAAAGAACTATACTGATTTGTTATAGAACATAGCGCTACTTCATTAGTGTTTCATTTAGATGTACAGGAGAAGACGTACATTACTCTCATATTTTTCTTTTTTCTTACTGGCTGCTAGCGCAGTACAGCCAGGACATTTGAACTTGCAATGGGCCTTAAAGGGGTTTTCTCGCTACAAAGATTATATCTGTAGTGATGGAGACAGTAAAAATAAGCACTTTTGCAATTGGTTTGTATTACTTAAATCATTTAGTATAGCAGCTGTTAACTAATCTGTGAGTGTCTAAAGCTAAATCTGAAGCCAGCGGTTGGGTCACATCCCCTGTGCTGTGATTAACTGCCTTCACTCTCTCCCCTCTGAGCTGTGTGAAATTTAAAATGGAGGTCTGCAGACCAGACAGAATGATGATGATGACTCAGGAGAGAGCAGGGAAGACACAGTGAGGGAAGACATACCTACTGCAAGGAGAGACCTGTCCCTGGATTTGAAGCTATAAGAGAGAGAGAGAGAAAGCTCAAGATTCCTGTACTTTATCCCATCTCAGTCTTTTCTCACAACCTGTTGGTCCAAAGTCCTTTGGTCCTCTTGTCATCAGCTTACCAGAATTCTCACAGTATGTGTACAATGACCTATTGCTTTGCAGTACTCACAGAAAATCCATGATTCATCTCTTCCTCATGCAGATTCTTAGCTCTTCATTCTGAAAGTAATGCTAGTGTGGACCAGTGACGCTGCTGCATGCAGCTTTCTGCTAGTCACATCTACACAATGCAAGATAACATGTAGCAAAGCATACATGTAGCATGGGGCACATCAGTGGGGCAACATAACTAGAGATGGGCGAATCGATTCTAACGAAGTGGAATTCGTTTAGAATTTCAGGAAAACTTCGGTTCGGAACGAAGTCGAACTTTGGGGCTACTTCCGGGTGAACGAAGTGTGCTTTTGATTGATTAAAATGGCTGCCAGCACATGGCGCTACATGGGGCCAAAAGCACTCTGGGAGGAAGAAGGGCATAAGCCTGCATGGGGATATGTGCCGAGGTGTAAGCCAATTCAGAGACCGGTTGGGTTCTGTTGACGTCACCGCAACTATATAAGTCCGGTGCGAAATGGGGACGCCGGGAGCTCACACTCCTCTCATGTGCTCATCAGGGAAGGTGCTGCACGCGGTGATAGCTGCCCTTACTGGGAAGAATTGATTTTTATACCAGCGATTTTTGTGGGGTTATGGTCTCCAGCTTGTCTCAGAGGACTGTTTCTTAATGTTTATTTCTAATTTTTTGGGCGTATTGGATCTGAAATCCTCAGTGTGCGTCCACTGCTGCATGCATATACATTCAATATCCAAGTGGGACTCCTAAGCCAGTTCCTGGTTGTATTCAATTAAAAGAAACAGTGTTTTTACAATACAAATACACTTCATTTTTGGTGCTCATTCTATGGCGCAATTTACATACAGGGGTTAATTAAGAGTTGTTTTGCTGGTGTGCTGACCCCAAGAAACCGTCTTTCTTTCAACGCCAATAATTATATAAATTTTTCCGTAAGCCTAATTCAACAAGCAAGGTTAATTACAACTGTATCTCTTGTTGTGTGGCGTAGAAAACACGCATTTGTAACACGCTACAAAAAGCTACTAGTTGTGCAGCTCAATTCACTTTGGCGCAATTTTACATCCAGGGGTTAATAAGCGTTGTTTTTGCTGGTGTGCTGACCCCAAGAACCGTCTTTATCAAACGCCAAAATATGTACATTTTTCCTTGGTTAGCCTAATTCACAGCAAAGGTTAAATTTAAATTACAAAAAATAATAAAAAAAAAAAAAAAAAACCTGTATCTCTTGTTGTGTGGCGTAGAAAAACACGCAATTGTAACACGCTACAAGCTACTTGTTCTGTGCGGCTCAATTCTCTTGGCGCAATTTACATCCAGGGTTGAATAAGCGTTGTTTTTGTGGTGTGCTTACCCAAAGAAAACCGTCTTTCTCATCGCCCTAAATATATAAATTTTTCTGTAGCTTAATTCACAAGGCAAAAGATTAACTTACAACTGTATCTATTGTGTGGGCGTAGAAAACACGGAAATTGTAACACGCTACAAGGCTATTATTTTGTGGGCTCAATTCTTTGGCGCAATTCAACAACAGGGGTCAATTAAGCGTTGTTTTGCTGGTGTGATGACCCAAGAACCGTCTTTTTACAACTACAAAAATATATAAATTTTTCCTGTGATGCCTAATCACAAAGGCAAAGGTTAATTACAACTGTATCTCTTGTGTGTGGCGTAGAAAAACACGCAATTGTAACACGCTACAGCTTAACTAGTTTGTGCGGCTCAATTCTTTGGCGCAATTACATCCAGGGGTTAATTAAGCGTTGTTTGTTGGTGTGCTGACAAAAATTTAAACCGTCTTTTTCATCGGCAAAATATATATTTTTCTGTAGCACTAATTCACAAGCAAAGGTTATTTACAACTGTATCTCTTGTTGTGTTGGCGTAAGAAAACACGCAATTGTAACACGCTACAAAGCTACTAGTTTGTGCGGCTCATTCTTCTGGCTGCAATTTACATCCTGGGGTTAATTAAGCGTTGTTTTTTGATGGTGTGGTGACCCCAGAAACCGTCTTTTTCAACAGCCAACTAATATATACATTTTTCCTGTAGTCTAATTCACAAGCAAAGGTTAATTACAACTGTATCCTCTTGTTGGTGTGGGTAGAAACACGCCAATTGCTCAACACACTACAAAGCTACTAGTTTGTTGGGGCTCAATTTTCTGTGGCGCAATTTACAATCTCAGGGGTTATTAAGCGGTTGTTTTGTGGTAGTGTGCTGGACAAAGAAATAAAACGTCTTTTTCAACGCCAAACATATATTACCCATTTTTCCTGTAGCCTAATTCATGTCCGAAGCGGTTAACTAAGCCTGTTTGTGCTTTTACATTTAGTAAAAACACCCAGTTTTTTTAACGACACATACAGTAAATTTTTCCTGGCCATTTGTGGAGGCAATTTATATTCAAGGGTTACCCAAGCTTGTTACTGGGTTTATTTTGGAGTCAAAAACTGGGCTGTATATTTATAATATACAGATATACATAATCAAACAGTGTCTGATTCATTAGAACAAACAAGTATGTCAGACAGAGAGGGTGGCAGGCTCTGCACCTGCGAGTTCGGCAAGTGCACAAACATTCTGGAAAGACAGGCCCAGAGTGCAGCACAGCAAGGGGAGTTCGCAGCAGGGGTCACTCGCGTGGTCCACACTGCCGCTGTCATCTAGCGGCCGTGTGTTGTTCAGCAACCCAAGGGTTTTGATTCGGTTGACTAGGTATCCTCCTTCCTCCCATATGAACATCTGACAACCCCAGCCAAGAGCGGTGGTAACATCAGACACAACCATTAGTGGGCATGCCCGGAGGGAGAGGGTCAGCGGACCTCAACTGTCACTCAGCCCCCTCTGTTCCCATCCGGGTTCCCTCAGCCAGAGATCCTACTATGTGGTCTGGCTCAGCGCCACTATTATGCGGAGGATGAACAATTTGGGAAGGGCAGTCAGCAGTTACTTGGCAGAGAGAAACTGGGGGGCCAATATTCGCTGCTTACTTGCAGTAGGCGGAAAGTATAGATGTGGAGAGTGGCATGGGAGGTCATGTTGGAGAGGTCAGCCTCGGCATACAAGACCGGTGACTGAGGGACAACAGTGACGATGAACACACCAATTAGATGATGGATATAGCCGGACCGCACTTGGGAGCCGGGTGAGGCAAGGGCTTCATCATCGTCAGGAGAAGAGGGGTCAGCTGGGCGTCAGGCCAGCCAGCGCAGCCAGCAAGTGGGTCGTGTGGCCGTCGAGACAGCAGGATAGGCAACCAGTGTGAGGTCGGGAGCCAAGCGGCCAAGGGGTAAATAACCTACTTCGCAGGTCCACAGAAAGTAGCAGCACGGGGCTCAGCGATGGTCCGGGCAGCGGCGGAGTAGTCACTCAGTTGCGGAGCGGTTTGCGGTAAAATCGATACTCGACGTTGTGGCAGTCTTTGCTAGACACGGGAGGAGCGAATATGGGGTACTATGTAGAATCTTGGGCAGAAGTGAAGCGTGGGCCAGGGAGCTAACGTTTGCACCACGGCCCTGCGTGTCAAAACACATGCAGCTTCACCATCCGGTGGCTGGGAGAAACGTGGCTACAGATGTGGTGGTCCATCCTGCCGCCGCAGGCAACAGACAGCAGCAGCTTCGCGCCCCGAGTGGCATGAATGCCATTGCAGCCAGTCAAGCTCCACCACCTCTGGCAGAAAGGGTAGTGTTTCTATTTGACATCATCTCCGGTTCAAGATGCTCTGCTCCTCGCTACTTATGGCCCAGCAGTGGTCAGCGAGGCGATTGCAAAGAGGCACAACAGTATGCGTCCAACCATCCCTAAGGTGCAGAGCTGACCCGTGCTCCTGTCCAAGTTGTTGGTACTGCAGTCCCTCCCTTTCCAAATGGTGGACCTCTGCACCGTTCAGTGAACTAATGGCTTATGTGCGAGCGTGATGGAGTGTTCCAAGCCGTAATTTATTTCCAAAAAGGCAGATACAGCACTTAATAAATATGTAGAACAGAATGGTGGGTCAGTCCTTGAGCTTATCGGTTTTGTCCAAGGTGCACGGCCACTGCGGACGTTCTGAGCTGTAATACAGTCAGGGACAGTACTATGTCCTTTACGGCCCTCTGGGTGAATGTGCTTACAGCCCAGGCACACCAACAAACTAGGACCAGGTGACGCGCTTTCTCCTACACGTTGTCATACTGTGCACCTAGCGCCATGTGCCCGCCTCATCCTCATCCACACCACACCATCTCAGCCTCCACATGTACTGCCCATAAACCACAAGTGGGTAGAGCACAGCGGTTGTCATGCAGTTCTTACACCTGGCTTTGCCTCGAGGCGATACGGACCAGTCACCAGGGGGAGGAACCTGACTCTGCGTATGCAGCAAAGAAATCGATGTGTGGCTTTCTCGCTGCCAACTGCAAATCGGAAACCATGGTGGACGGACAATGGGATGGAACATGTTTCCGCGCTGCAACGACGGAGGGATGGTCATTGCGCCCTGCATGGCGCACGTGTTCAATCTGGTTTGTGAAAAGGTTCCTGAAGTCTTCCACCGATTTCACGAACATTCTGAAAATGGCCAGGAAACTGTGCATGCACTTTATCCATTCGTACAAAGCCAGGAAAACTCCTACTCGAGTTGCTCAGTGGCAGAACGGCTCCCCAACCACCCACTCTTGATATGCGATGTTTCCACCCGCTGGAATTCCAGCCTTTGCACATATTGGACCGACTGTATGAACAGAGAAAGGCCATTAACGATTTTTTGTATGGATCAAGGCAGACAGAAGTACTCCCCTGTTCTAACTTTGATGGTCAGCCAGTGGCAAGCTCATGCGTGACACTCTTGCCGTTAGTTGAGGCCATTCGAGGAGGGCGACCGTTATTAGTCAGTCGCCAGGACTACGAGGATGGAATAACATCATTCCACTGCCTTCATGTCCTGGAAAAGATGCTGTGAAAAATCTGTCTGGGCAGGGGACTGGAGGCGTAGCGACTACATCTCGTCGGCCACATGAGTCGGTGGGGACTGAATGGAGGAGGAGGAGGAGGGACATTGGGCAGAAAGATTGTCTGGTGATGATGAGTGGATTTTCTACCCAGGTTTGACAGAGTGGTGAGCAGGAGCAGCTGGAGGAGGTGGATGGAGATGAGGAGACGGACGGGCAGATGACCCCAAGCACCGTGGCAGTATACAGTGGAAATGGAGGCAGGGGGCAGCCCCTCGGAGTCACTTGTGCAGATGGCCCCCCGCAGCATGGAGCTTATTTGCTGGATAGTGCCAGGCCGAATAGTCAGCATACGGCAGAGGGATGGACTTCTGGCTCTCCACCCTATTGGACCCTCGCTACCGGTCCAAAATGTGAGCTTTTTCCCAGCTATTGAGAGGGGAAGACAAAACTCAAATATATAGGAAAATCCTTCGTAGATCTGTGGCTCGCTGCCTATGTGCCGGCATCGTCCCTCCTCTGACAGGTCTGGACCGGGGGTTCCTCGCGCTAACGTACTACGCCGCGGACTGTGGGGGAGGTGGGGGGGGTGTAGGGAGCAGTACAGCTCCATCGAGTAGTAACCTAAGTCTGGAGTCTACTGATGAGCAGCTTTCCTTCACCCGCATAGTGAGGAGGGCAGTCGCCAGCGGCAGCAGCAGCAGGACCTGGAGCAGGTTCCCTGAACCAACAGGTTGTGGCCTACTTGGACAGCACTCTACTCACCTCAGTTAGAGATCGCTGGACTACTGGGCCAGACCAAACTGGATGATGTGGCCGCAACTTGCCGAGTTGCAGTGGAGAATCTGGTATTGCAGCCCCGGGGCCAGTAGTGTGGCATCAGACGCGGGTGTTCAGTGCGGCGGGGCCATCGTTACCCCAAGGGAGAACCGCTTGTCACGGGAAATGTGGAACAACTGAACCTTTGTCAGATGAATCAGCTGGATCGGCCAAGGATTCCACACACCCAATGCCTTAGGCGTTCAGTCTGGGTTCAAATACCTGCCTCAGCCACTATTCTGATGCCGACCCCCGCCTGATGCCACACATCTGCTGACAGTTTCACCATCTGCCTACCACCATCTTTACCAGGGACTGTTAATTGCCTCCCACCTCAAACTCTGTTCATAGTGCCACTCTATGACTCATGCTGCTGCTGCTCGTTGCCGTGACATCCACACACTGCTGTCATTGTGCCACTGTCTGACATCAGCTGCTGCTGTGGCTGCTGCCATGTCCTCCACCCACTGTGTTGATTGTGCCCACTGCCTGACTCATGCTGCCTTGCGCCGTGACCTCCGCTCTCAGTCATTGTGCCACTCTGTGGCTTCCTTTCTGTTTTGCCACCTCCAGAATCGTCATTAGTCGCCACTCTCTGACACCTGCTGCTGCTGTGGACTCCTGCCCTACCCTCACAATTGCATTGAGCCACTGCCTGACTTCATGCTGCTTGCCGCCTGTTACTCCGCTCTCAGTCATTGTGCATTCTGTCGGGCCTTCCTCTGTTTTGCCACCTCCAGAATGTCATTGTGCAACTGCATGATCTCATTGCTACTGCTGTCGTGACCTCCACCAGACTATGTGATTGTGCCACTCTGTGGCTAATACTGTTTTGCAGCTCCAGAATGTCATTGTGCCACTGCCTGATCTCATACTGCTGCCGCGTTGAGCTCCCACACTTGTGTGATTGTGCCATCTGGTGGGCCTATACTTGTTTAGCTCCTCAGAATTTCATTGTGCCACTGGCCTGATCTCATACTGCTGCCGCCGGTGACCTCCCACCTTGTCGATTGTGCACTCTGTGGCCCTAATACTGTTTAGCCGCCTCCAAGAATCTCATTGTGCCACTGGCCTGATATCATACTGGAGCTGCCGCGTGACCTCCACTTGTGTTGATTGTGCACTCTGTGGCTAATCTTGTTTTGCCGCCTCCAGAATGTCATTTGTGCCATGCCTGATCACATGCCTGCTGCTGTCGTGACCTCACACTGTATTATTGAGCCCACACCTCACAATGTGCTTCCCCCACATCCACTGTTTTGCCGCCTCCCAGATGTACCATTGTGCCACTCGCCTCCGACCCCCTCCCAACGTCCCCAACTCCCCCCCCGGCTGCCGCCGTGACCTCTCGCTCTCAGTCATTGTGCCACTCTGTGGCCTTCTCTCGTGGTTTTGCTCAACTCCAGATTCGTCATTGTGACACTGCCTGACCTCATGCTGCTGTGGCTGCCGCATCACCTCCACACTATGTTACTAATGTTTCCACCTGAGTTTCAGCTTGTTTTTTTCCAGCTTTCGCTGGCATGACTTTATCAGGCTCATTCCCGCTTGAGTTTTTTTGGCGTTTTGCCCTCTTAAGTGCCCAGGGAAATTTTTTGTGAAGCGATTTTTAAAAGCGGCGGCAGTCATCTGCCCTGTCATACTAAAACCAACATTGTATGGGGAAGACCAACCCAAATCCCTCCGCATTTTAAGCATGGGCCAACGCTTTACAGCACCCGCAGGCTCTTACGCCCCGGAAATGCTTCTTTTTTAAAACCGATTCTGCCAAGTAATTCGGAAAGAAACGAATTTTTCGGGAAAAACGCGAAGTGACCGAATCTAATTTTTTTAGAAATTCCCCATCTTTACTTTATCTATAGCAAAAATTTTAAACCCAGTAAGGGATCCCCCGCCTACCACCTGGGCAAGTCATCGTCCCAATTCATGGGACACGGAAACAAATAAGGCCACTTATGACACCCCCTGCAGCAGGTGACAATTGTAGACGAGGTGGAGGAAATCACCAATTTAAAACGTCCATATCTGACCTCGCCGACATGTTTGCCAGCTACTAACCTGGCTTTCATCAAGGGCTTAGTGGTCCGATCACATGTGGTCTGAGCTCACTGCCTTTTATATCGTGTTTGGTAAAAACCACCCAGTTTCGGTGCTCACCAATTAGCCATCAGAGAATCCACATAAACCCACTACCCCCTTCCCGCTCTCCTGCACGCACACCTCATACATGTCTGGCTATAGCTGCCCACCATTGCTTCTCATGAGCTAATCAAACTTCAGACAGAATTCACCATCTCCATAACGGCTTGCGCCCCCATTTCTTACCGTTCTGCCAGCGCCAACGCACTGCACCAACAGACATCCTCAGCCTGAATGTGATGGGCTTCCATCTCCACTTCTCTCAAAATTATTGCACTGCGTGGCTCACCAGGAATGAAACTAAGCAGAATTAGGTGTCACATAATACTGCACACTTCAAACTTTATCAACTCCCATCAGCAAACTTATCTTCAAATGTCTAATATGCATATTCATTTGGGAATATCATTCCATTGTACAATAGACTATTGTCATATTATCTTCCCATAAAAGCACTTCTCCTATCTATCTAATATGCATATTTCATTTTTATTTAGAGGTGAGGCCCCTATTAAGACATGTCCATTGTAACTGATAAAGTATTGTCTCAGGATATTTTCATATACCCACTTGTCTTTTACATGTAATATTCATACTCATTTTAATAATGCTGTAGGCTCTATGGCTAGCCCTCCCTCCCTCTCACAGTTTGACCTCAAAACTTCCCCATTGAAGATTCTCTCCTACGGCCCACAGCCAGCCAGCCACCCAGCCACCCAGCCACCAGCCACCCAGCCACCCAGCCACCCAATCCACCACGTCACAATGGGAGCATGCAAAAATATGGGAGCACGCAAAACACATCAGCATCTTCCAAACCGCAAATGCCACCAGCTGCATCCACTCTCCGCATAGACAGCGCCGCAGCCGAAACAAAAATACATACTTAGATGAGTACATAGAATAAAATTAGGTACCAATCCATCCCAGGCGCAAGATCACCACAACAATGCGAGCGCTCAATCCCTTGCAAAAGCAATATACTTGCATTCCCTAATTTGTTAATTAGCAAACGTGGCCTCACGTGCTGCATGATACTATCATCAATACAGGACCCAGGGAAAATGAAGAAATACTTGAGGCAGAGGGGGAGGGGGCGCGAGGGAGATTGGATGGGAGAGAAAAAAATATGTGAGAACTCTGATGCTTCCATAGTTTCATTTATTCAACAGTGCTATATCCACTTGACCGTACTTAATCACATTTATCATGTTTCTTCAAAAATTATTATATAGGGATCAGACCAAGTTTCAAATAAATGCCAAAAATGAAAGCCTTCATTTAGGCCTTTAGGTTTCATGTTACTGAGTCTGTATATTCCATCTTTGCCTCTTCCTGCAACAAAACTACATCCAGATCGCCCTTTCTTTCCCCTGCTTTTTCACACAGATTGCCCCAAAATTTTAGCACCTCTTTATTTTCGCCATTATGTACTTCAAAATGTGTCTCATTAGGGGGTGAATTCACCTCTAGTTTATTAGTACCTCAGATGTTTCGAGGACCGATGACGAAACTCCTGATGGTTTTTCCTCACATAGGATCTTGGGGCACAGTACACATCAGCCCATAAATCCCCCTCTGGGTTTTTTACCAATGTGAATTGTCTTATCTAAATCGTCTCTTATCAAGGGATTACAAATTCTTTAGTTTTCCTATTGATATGGGACCAAAATGAACAGTTGCCACAGGGTATGAGCCTACCACTGGGGACGGATAACCATGTTTTTTTGCCATCTCCCTTCATAATGACTTGTACAATTCATCCCGAAGATTTTTTCCTCTTCTTCAGGTGGACACTAGGGTATTTAGGAATCACCTCAGAGAATACTGGATTGCTTCAAAAGGTGCCATTGTCTTCTATGTATAGCTCTCATTTCATGTAGCTTATCAAACAAGGTACCTATACCAACGAATTAAATCAGTTTTTTCTTCTTTTTACTGGGGGGGATTTAATACATGTCCTATGGTCACTGGTTCGAAGCCCTATTAAACTACCTTCCTCAAACATTTTTTTGGGTAACCCCATTTGCCTGAATAACGTGCATTTAACTTTAATACATTTTCATTGAAAATCCTATGTGGAACAGTTTCTACGATCCGCTCAGAAATTGGCCTATGGGAATCCCCTTTTTTTGAGAAAGAAGATGGAGTGCCAGCTAGAAAAAATGTAACCAAAACTATTAGTTAGCCGTATTTTTCCGAAAGATCTTGGTCTGGAATCTTGCGTATTTTTCATCCAAACATAATGTCCAAGATCAAAAATTAATTTTCTCCGATGACATTTCAAACGTGACTGTCATCCCAATTTATTATCATGAGTCTAGATACAAAATCATGAATTATTTTTCACTACCATCCCAAAAAATAAAAATGCTATCATCAATAAAGCGCCCCAAAATAAAATCCGAATCTGTGTATATTTCAAAATGTTAGATAAAAACAAATAGCATCCTCCACCAATCTAAAAAATAGTTTAGCAAAACTTGGTGCACAGACAGTTCCCATGGGCTGCGCCCTTTTATTCTGATGATTAAATGTTGCTATTCAAACAAAAAAATAGTTGTGTCATAACCAATATCAATAACTGTAAAACAAAAAACCTTTGTGCTCTGTAAATTGTGTACCTCTTGTGTTCAAAAAATATTGATTGCTTGCAGGACCAGAATCATGTCTGATGTCAGTATAGGGGCTTCTTATACATCTTAACTTGCTAGAAGTGACTCTCATCACCACTACGATCATTAATTCTCATCTACAGTATCCTCGTTATCTGTTCAGTTATGAAGGAAGGCCAGAGTGAACAAGGGCATCAGTATTTGATCGACATAGTGCTAGGGTCTTGTGGTTAAATGGTTTCTACCTGAGGACTATCGGGCTTTCCTGGTATTGGCACAACCTCTTTATTACACTTTTGTTAATGCATAAAAGGTCAGAATCGTAGGATTCACCATTTAGCATAATCTTCTCCTCCTCAGTTAATAAATTTTTTCTCAATTCCCAGGGTCCAAAAATTCCTTTTTAATTCCTCATGATACTCATTGAGTTGGATCTTTTGGATGCCTCTCATTTGTTTCGGAATCACCAAGTATTCTCTCAAACCATCGCTCTATAGTCACTTTTATTTAAGAGATGGAACAATATTAACAGCCTTGTCACTGGGTTTGATTACTATCTCCTGTTAGATGGTAATTCTGCAAACTAGCTACTTCTTCTCCCATTTTAAATTTAAAGAAGATGGTTGGCGTCTGAGTGCTAGTTTCCTGTATTCTGCGTTTCTACTTTCCGCAAACGTTATCAATAGTTATATTGTGATATCGGAGGTGTATTCCCGAATTTTTTGGGTTTTAAAAATTTTCAAAGGTATATTTTAGAAATTTGGGGGTTTTCTTCACCTTCAACCCCGGGAAAAATTGGGTTTAAGACCCCAATGGTTTTTCCCAGTTTCCCAAAAGGGTTTGGGTTTATCATTACTTTTTATTTTAATTTTTTTTAAGCAAAAAACCAACTTTTTAGCAAAAAGTTTTTTATCTTTTACCCAAAAACAAATTAAATTAAAATTTTGGGGATGGGGGTGAAGTTTTGAACCCTATGACAAACACCTGTTTTTGATTTTTCCCTTAATTTTTTTGGGAGTAGTGTTGAGCGTTTTTTTCGACAAAGTTGAAATCGGGACGGTATTTTACGTTTTATCAGATTTTTTTGATCCGCGTAAATTTTGGTTTAAAATCTGGCATCATCTTTTAAGATCGCGCCATTTTCGGGGCTTTCCCGTCATTTTTGGGGGGCCAGCAAACAGCTTAAGAATGGCAGGGGAGAAGTGTGTGGACTCCCTGAATGGGGGTTTTTGTATAGTTTCGATTGGCTGGAAAAATCACATGACCCTTTGTTTTTAAATTGAACAGGCCCTTCCTGTTCATGGGCCAAATTTTTTTCAGGTTCATAGCAGAAAGGGGGTGCGGTTGTCTCTGCCCAAAAAGTCGCAAACGCCCCAAGAAATTAAAAAAAAAAATTTTATTTTTTTTAAAAGAGACGCTTTTACTTTTAGCTTTTGAAATTAGAAACTAGTTAGATCAGGTTTGGGAGATATTATGTAGTTAGGAAAAGAATTTTAAAGGGGCATCTACCCCTATTTAAAACACGGGGGAGCAAAAAGGGGGGGGGCCCCCGCGGGTGAACACAGGGCAAGCCTATAAAAGGTTTCTGGATATTTTTACAGCCCAAAAATTTGTTTATACAATTTCATTGCCTTAAATTTTGGAAAAAGAAACTTTTTATAACTGAAAGGGCTATTTATTAGGTGCAAAACTTTCCCCTTTTATTATCAGTATAAAAAATTCAGAAAAAGGGGTTCTTTTTCAATTTTGCCCAGTCCCGCTTTGTTGATGTTTTCCACCCTTTCAGTTAAATTTGGGAAAACAGCAATTTTTGAGTCCCCCCAGGTTGGTAGGTGCCAAAAAAACCCTTTTTTTATCCCCTAACATTTTAGATAAGTTTTTTTTTTACTTTTTGGGCAGGCCAGCTGGTTGAAAAGAGCCCCCTTGCGTTTTTAAAATTTAATCCGAAACTTTGGGAGTCACCCAAAAGGTGTACTTTATAGGTCCAAAAATAGCTTTTAAAATTTTTTTGTTCTTTTTAGAAGGTGTTTTTTTTTTCCCTTTTGGTCAGTAAAACTTTTTTGAAAGTTTTACTTTTGCAGGTTTAAATTTTTAATTTCGCAATTTTGGGAAATCCCCCAAAAGGGGAATTGATAGGTTTTTCCCCCAAAAAACCTTTTTTTATCCCTATACATTTTAAGGGCAGGTTTTTTTTTTCACTTTTTGGTTTAGTCAAGCTTTGTTGATGGATCTACTTTTGGGGAGTTTTAAAATTTTAATTTCAGCCAAATTTTTTAGAAAACCCCCGTTTTTAAGGTGCCAAAAAAAAACCTTTTAAAATTTTCCCCCTATACATTTCAGGGCAGGTGTTTTTTTCAAATTTTGGGCAGTTTTAAAACTTTGTTATTTGATTTTTTTGCAGTTAAATTTGAATTTCAAACAATTTTGTAGTCACCAAAAGGTGTTAAAGGTGGGCCAAAAAAAAAACCTTTTTTTTATAAGGTAAACTTTTCAGAAAAGGGGGTTTTTTTTTTAATTTTTGGGCCCCGTCCAAGCTTTGTTTTAAAATCTACTTTTTCAGGTTTAAAATTTTAAAACCGCAATTTTTAGTCACCCACGTGAATTGATAGGGGGCCAAAAAAAAAACCTTTTTTTTATCCCGTATACCCTTTAGAAAGGTTTTTTTTTCACTTTTGGTTAAACAAACCCTTTTTTTTCCAGAACTAAATTTGCGTTAAATTTGAATACGCAATTTTGTAGTCACCACACGTAAAAATTTTATAGGTGCCAAAAAAAAAACCTTTTAAATTTTCCCCTATACATTTAAAACCCGGTGTTTTTTTTTTACCCTTTTTGGGCAGTCAAGCTTTGTTTATAGAGTACTTTGGGGAGTTTTAAAAATTTTAATACAGGCAAAATTTTGTAGTCACCAAAAGGGGGAAATTTTTAGGTGCCCCAAAAAAAACCTTTTTTTTTCCTTATATATTTTAGACAGGTGTTTTTTTTCACTTTTTGGGCAGTTTAAGCTTTGTTGAAAAATCTCTTTGCAGTTAAATTTGAATACAGCAATTTTGGGAGCACCACAGGTGAATTGATAGGGGCCAAAAAATACCGTTTTTAAATTTTCCCGTATAAATTTCAGGACAGGTGTTTTTTCATTTTTGGGCCATTTAAGCTTTGGGTTTAAAAAATCTAATTTGAAGTTTAAAAATTTAATACAGCAATTTTTGGGAGTCACCACAGGGGAATTGATAGGGGCCCAAAAAAACCTTTTTTTATCCCGTATACATTTAAGACAGGTGGTTTTTTTCACTTTTGGGCAGGGCAAGCTTTGTTGATAGGGTTACTTTTTTCAGTTAAATTTGAAAACAGCAATTTTGTAGTCACCACATTTGATAGGGGGCCAAAAAATACCTTTTATTATCCCCTATACATTTTTAGCCAGGGGTTTTTTTTCACTTTTGGTCAGTAAAGCTTTGTTGATAGATCTACTTTTTTCAGGGTTTTAAAAATTTTTTTAAAAAACAATTTTGTAGCACCACAGGTAAATTTAAAAGGGTTCCCCAAAAAATTTCCTTTTTTATCCCGTATATTTTCAGACCCGGTGTTTTTTTTTTTACTTTTGGTCCCTCAAGCTTTGTTCATTGAGCTTTCCCTTTTCAGTTTTTAAAATTTAATTTCAGCCCTTTTTTAGTCACCAAAGGGGAATTTTTTAGGTGCCAAAAAAAACCTTTTATTATCCCCCATTCATTTTAAAGGTGTTTTTTTCACTTTTTGGTCAGTCAAAAATTTTTTGATAGATCTACTTTGCATTAAAATTTTAATAAAGAGCAAATTTTTTAGTCACCCCAGGTGAATTGTGGTTTTCCCAAAAAATTTCCTTTTTTTACCCGTATAATTTCAGAAAGGTGTTTTTTTCACTTTTTTGGCAGTCAAGTTTGGGTTTATGGGTTTTACTTTTCAGTTAAATTTGAATTTTTGAAATTTTTTTTGTACCACCGGTTGTTTGGGGCCAAAATTTCCTTTTATTATCCCCTATTTTAATTTTTAGATACGGGGTTTTTTTTTTACTTTTGGGGCAGGGCCCGCTGTGTTGATAGAGCCACCTTTCAGTTTTAAAATTTTTAAACCGAACTTTTGTCACCAAAAGGTTTACTGATAGGTGCCAAAAAAAAAAGTTTTAATATCCCGTATACATTTCAAAAAAGGGTTTTTTTTTACATTTTGGGCAGGCAAGCTTTTTTGATAGAAACACTTTGCAGTTAAAAATTTTAATTTCAGCAATTTTTTAGCACCACAGGGGGAATTGTAGGTGCCCAAAAAAAAACCCTTTTTTATTCCCGTATACATTTTTAGGGAAAGGGGTTTTTTTTTCCCTTTTTGGGCAGTAAAGCTTTGTTATAGGGTCTACTTTGGGAGTTAAAAATTTTAATAGAGCAATTTTGTAAATCACCACAGGGGGAATTGATAGGTGCCCCAAAAAAAACCTTTTTTTTTATTTTCCCCTTTTTCATTTCGCAGGTTTTTTTTTTTTAAATTTTGGTCGTCAAGCTTTGTTCTTTGAGCTACCCTTTTCAGTTTTAAAATTTGAATTCAGCAATTTTTTAGTCACCACGGGGAATTTATAGGTTCCAAAAAAATTTCCCCTTTTTTTATCCCGTATACATTTTTAGCAGGGTGTTTTTTTTCCCCTTTTTGGGCTTCAAGCTTTTTTTGATAGGGTTTCTTTGCAGTTAAATTTGAAAGAAGGGAATTTTGTAGTCACCCCAAGGGTGAATTTATCGGTTCCCAAAAAAACCCTTTTTTTATCCCGTATACATTCAGACAAGGGGTTTTTTTTTATTTTGGTCAGTCAAGCTTTTTTTGATGGATCTACTTTGCGTTAAAATTTTAAAACAGCAAATTTTTTAGTCACCACAGGTGATAGGTGCCAAAAATACCCTTTTTTTATCCCGTATACATTTCAATTTCGTTTTTTTTTTCCTTTGGCGCAGGCCACTTGTTTTGAAAGAGCCCCCCTTGCGTTTTTTAAAATTTTTAAAACCAGCAACTTTGTTGTCACCCCCAGGTTACTGATAGGTGCCAAAAAAAAACTTTTAAAAAATTGTTTTACCCTTTTAGGCATGGTGTTTTTTTTTACATTTGGGAGGCAAGCTTTGTTGGGTAATCTACTTTGCAGTTAAATTTGGGAAAAAAAAAAATTTTGTTAACCCACAAATTTTAATTTTTTGGTGGCCCAAAAAAAACCCTTTTTTTTTTCCCCTATACATTTCAGAAAAGGGGGGTTTTTTTTACTTTAGGTCAGTCAAGCTTTGTTTTATAAGATTACTTTGCAGTTAAATTTGAAAACAGCAATTTTGTAGTCAAACCCCGTTTGAAGGTGCCAAAAAAAAAACCTTTTAAATTTTTCGTTACTTTTCAGACGGTGTTTTTTTTTTAAATTTTGGTCAGTAAAAACTTTTTTGATAGATCTACTTACAGTTAAATTTGGGAATTTCCCCGAAAATTTTTTAGTCACCAAAAGGTGAATTGAAAGGTGCCAAAAAATACCTTTTATTATCCAGTATACATTTTAAAAAAGGTGGGTTTTTTTTACTTTTTGGGCCCGTCCCGCTTTGTTCATAGTTACTTTGCCCGTTTAAAATTTTAATACAGAAAATTTTTAATTTACCCCATTAAATTGATGGTGGGCCCAAAAAAAACCCTTTTTTATCCCGTATACAAATTTTTGGGGCAGGTTTTTTTTTCACTTTTGGTCGGGCAAAAATTTGTTCATTAAAAAGCAAATTTGCAGTTAAATTTGAATTTCAGCAATTTTGTAGTCACCCAGGTAATTGGGTAGGTGCCAAAAATACCTTTTATTTTTCCCTTTTACATTTCAGACAGGCCTTTTTTTAACCCTTTTGGTCAGTCAAGCTTTTGTTATGGTAAAATCTACCCCTTTTTAAATTAAAGGAATACAGCAAATTTTTTTAGTCAACCCCAGGGAAAATTTATAGGTGCCAAAAAAACTTTTTATTATCCGTATACAAATTTTAGACAGGTGGTTTTTTTTTACTTTTTGGTCAGTTTAAGTTTTTTTTCAAAAGGGCTTCTTTGGGGTTAAAATTTTGAATCCCGCCCAATTTTTGTAGGGCACCACAGGGAATTGGTAGGTGCCAAAAATACCTTTTTTGATCCTGTTTTTATTTCAACAGGTGTTTTTTTTTACTTTTGGTTTAACAAGTTTGTTGATAGATTACTTTTTCAGTTTTTTTTTGAATTAAAGCCAATTTTTTTGTCCCCCACAGGTGAAATTTTTTGGTGCCCAAAAAATACCGTTTAAATTTTTCCCCTATAAAAATTTTTGAAGGGTTTTTTTTTAATTTTGGTCCCGTCAAGCTTGTTGATAGAAACTACTTTGCAGTTAAATTTTAATACAGCAAATTTTTTTAGTCACCACAGTTTGTTTTTTGCCCAAAAAAAACCTTTTTTTATTGTTTTAAATTTTTGACAGGGGGTTTTTTTTTTTACTTTTGGTCAGTAAAGCTTTGGTTTAAACTACTTAGCAGTTAAAAAATTTGGAAAACAGCAATTTTTTTAGTCACCACAGGTGAATTTTACAGGGGCCCAAAAAAAACCTTTTTAAATTTTCCAGTATACTTTTTAGACAGGTGTTTTTTTCACTTTTGGTCAAATCAAGCTTTTTCAAAAAACTACTTTGAAATTTTAAATTTTTTTAAAGCAAAATTTTTTAGGCACCACACTTAAATTGATTGGGGCCCCAAAAATACCTTTTATTATCCCTTAAATTTAGACAGGTGTTTTTTTTTTTTTACTTTTGGTCAGTCAAGCTTTTTCATAGAGTACTTTGGGAGTTTTAAATTTTAATACAGCAATTTTTTTAGCACCACAGGTGAATTATAGGGGCCAAAAAAAACCTTTTATTAAAACCCCCTAACATTTCAGACAGGCGGTTTTTTTTCCCCTTTTGGTCGTCAAGCTTTGTTTATAGATCCCACTTTTTTTCAGTTAAATGGGGAATACAAACAATTTTGTGTCACCAACCCCGGTGAATTGTTTGGTGGCCCAAAAAAAACTTTTTTTTATCCCGTATTTCATTTCGACAGGTGGGTTTTTTTTCCCCTTTTGGGGCAGTAAAACTTTGTTCATTAAAAGTTTCTTTGCAGTTAAAAAAGGAAAACCCGCAATTTTTTAGTCCCCACAGGTGAATTGGTAGGTTCCAAAAAATACCCCTTTTTTGATTCCCGTATAATTTCGAAAAGGTGTTTTTTTCCTTTTTGGGCAGTCAAGCTTTGTTGATAGAATCTTAAATTTGGGAGTTAAATTTTTTAATAACCCCGCAAAAAATTTTTAGTCACCACGGGGGAATTTATTTTTGGGGGCCAAAAAAACCCCTTTATTTCCCGGGATACCCTTTCCCGGGCAGGTGTTTTTTTCACTTTTGGGCAGTCAAAAACTTTGTTTTTTAGATCAATTTGCAGTTTTAAAATTTTAAAACGGGAATTTTGTAGTCACCCCAACCCTAAAATTTTATAGGGGCCAAAATATACCTTTATTTTCCCCTATACATTTCAGACAGGTGTTTTTTTTTTAAATTTTGGTCAAATAAGCTTTGTTTTTTGAAACTAAATTTTCAGTTAAATTTGAAACACAATTTTGTAGTCACCACAGGTGAATTGTTTGGGGCCAAAAAATACCCTTTTTTTTTTCCCGTTAAACATTTCAGACAGGTGTTTTTTTTCACCCTTTTGGTCATCAACTTTGTTGATAGATCTACTTTGGGAGTTTTTAAAATTTTAATTTCAGAATTTTTTTAGTCACCACGGGGGAATTGATAGGTGCCAAAAATTTCCCTTTTTTTATCCCCAAAACATTTCCCGAAGGTGTTTGTTTCAAATTTTTGGGCAGTCCCAAAAATTTTTTTTTTGATAAAATCATTTGCGTTTAAAATTTTAATTTCGCCAAAATTTTTTAAATCACCATCCCCCGTTTGATAGGTCCAAAAAATACCTTTTATTATCCCATATTTTTTTTCGCAGGTGTTTTTTTTTTACTTTTTGGGCAGTCAAGCCCTTTGTTCATAGATCAACTTTGCAGTTTAAAATTTTTAAAAAAAAGCAATTTTGTAGTGCCATAGGTTGGGTTTTGGTTGGCCCAAAAAAAACCCTTTTTTTATCCCCTTACATTTCAGGCAGGTTTTTTTTTTAAATTTTGGTCAGTCAAGCTTTGTTCATAGAGTTTCCTTTTCAAATTAAATTTGAAAAACAGCAAATTTTTGTCCCCCACAGGTGAATTGATAGGTGCCCAAAAAATTTCCTTTTTTTATCCCCTAAAACATTTCAGGGGGTGTTTTTTTTACTTTTGGGCAGTTTAAGCTTTGTTAAAAAATTACTTTTCAGTTAAATTTGAATAAGCAATTTTGTAGTCACCACAGGGAAATTTAAAGGTGCCCCAAAAAAAACCTTTTTATTATCCCCTTACATTTCAAACAGGGTTTTTTTAACTTTTGGGCATCAAGCTTTGTCTTAGATCAAAATTGCATTAAAATTTGAATACAGCAATTTTGTAGTACCCCCAGGTTGATTGGGGCCCAAAAAATTTCCCCTTTTTTTATCCCTATACAATTTTAGATACGTGGGTTTTTTTTTACTTTGGGCAGGCCAGCTGTGTTTTATAGAAAGGGAAACCCTTTCAAATTAAAATTTTTAATTTAAAACAACTTTTTTAGGGCACCACAGGTGTTCTGATAGGTGCCCCAAAAAAACCTTTTTAAAATCCTTTTCATTTCAGACAGGGTTTTTTTTTAAATTTTGGGCACAAAACTTTGTTTTATTAATTTTAATTTGCAGTTTTAAAATTTGAATACAGGGAATTTTGTTGTCACCCCAGGTGAATTGATAGGTGCCAAAAAAATACCTTTTATTTAACCCCTTTGCATTTCAAATGCGTGTTTTTTCACTTTTGGGGCAGGCCTTTTGTTATAGAGCACCTTGCAGTTAAAATTTTAATCTAGCAATTTTTTTTTGATTTGAGGGATTTTGAAATGTTTTGAATTTTCCTTTTTTTTAATAAGGAGATTTCCAAAAATTTCCAAAATCTTCTCAAATTTTTTTCTTTCTGAAAAATGTTGCGAAAAAACAGGTGGTAAAACGAAAAAAGAGGGGGGTAGGACAAGGAGGGCGAGGGGACGAAAGAGAGGGGGCTCCTTTCCCGTGTTGGCGACAACACGCATGCCAGGGAACGTCGTTGCGGCCGCAGGCCGTCAAGCTGGGTTTAGGGCCCGGAATTTTCAATTTAAAGAAAAGCGTCGCCAATTTTGTTCTTCAGTGGTTTAATCAACCCGAAACCAGCGTCCCTTAAACCCCCACTTTTTTTCCCCCCATTTTACGGCCACAAATGTCATCATCAGCATCTTTAGCATCCGTTTCCCAAAATAAAGCAGCCCCAAAATTTAACTCGTGTAAACCCCCAATGGGGAAATCCTTTTTGAAAACCAATTTGATGACAAAATTTCGGTTTGGGTCAGAAGGGGATGTTTAAATTGGGGGTCAAGAGGGCCAAAAAGGATGATTTTTTTCTGCTCTGAGCCCAGTTTTCTGATGGGCCCTTTTATAAAAGGGGGAGAAGGATGCCGGTCAATCGGCAAAAAACCCGGGGGGTCGGCAACGCCCGCATCCCTTTTGCGTAGCCCCGCTTCCTGGGTGCAGAAAAAGGTTTTAGGACGGGCGAAGGGCACCTGGGTGATGATGATATTAAGGGCATTGCGGAAACCCAACCATGGTTTTTCAACAGAATTTTTCTTTGCGAGCGCTTTATCACGGACGAGGAAAGGGAAAACTGTTTGGGGAGTGTCAGTACGGGGCCCGCCTCAAAAAAGGGGGAGGGAGGTCGCAGAAGTAGGTGATATGAAAAGCCGGGCCCCGGTCAGGGAAACCCCGCTCCTGCTTTTTTCGCCGTCAAAAAGGTCCAGGACCTCCCCAAGCCTGGGCCCTTTTTTTGAGCAAACCACTGATTAAAACCCCGCGATGTCAATATGCCGCCTTTTTTCCCTTTAAAAACAAAAGTGGGGGCAAGAAAACCCTTTGGTTTTTAATTTTCCCCCCAAAAATGTCCCCATAAAATTCACGAAGCATGGTTTTAAATGGAGGCAACAATTTGGGCCCAAAAAAGGCCCCGGGCCGACGCCCCGGGCCCCCAACCACTTTTTCACACCCTCTGTCCTTCCCCCTCCTCCGCCACCACCAAACGTTCCTCAGCTGCCCATGTCCCCCAAGGGCATGAAACAGGGATAAACCCCGTTCTTCCCCCTCCCCCGTCGGCCCCAGTACCTTTAGCCCCCACCAGCGGGCCCATCATACCCTTTCATTCCCGCCAGTTTGGGCAAAATGCAAAAGCCGTACACGGGGCCCTCCAGCAGCCCCCTTCT